>ML343120.1:0-194610 GCA_005239505.1 Nicotiana paniculata | reverse complement strand
TTTATGCTCTCATTTAGCTCGGCTTCCATTTTCAACTCACCTGCACATTAAATAAACTCCATTAGGCACACATGACGTGTATTTTTATCATTAAAACACCTAAAATGCACGGTATATAATGCTAAAAATCATGAATTCTAGTCACACATCATCTACCTAGTCTAGACTCCACGGTGAGCTGCTTTTTTTGGGGACTTCCAGCGGCACTTTGGAGAAATTCTTTTGTCATTTATGTCCACACCTAGTCAGACAGTAGGACAAACTTTTTATTCTCTTGATATTTTTGTACTAGATGCATGTAGACTTGTGACACTTGTTCCTGACACACACATTAGTAAACATTGTTTTGGGATGTAACTATTAAATTATTACTTTTATGACTATTTCTGCTTAAGATTTTCCTAAGGTATTCGTTTTTTCCCAATGTCAAAATCTAAACCAAGTAAGTGTTGGAATATTTTTGTAAATTTAAAAGAAACTCACCAGTAGATTGAGGTTAGATTGCTTGAATATGGTGTTGGGCACCATCACGACCTGGGTTAGGATTCAGGTCGTGACAACATGGTATTAGATCTCTAGGTTCATGTAGATCTCACGAGTTACAGGCAAACCCAATAGAGTTTTACGGATCAGTGCGGAGACTTCTGTACTTATATTCAGGAGGCTATAGGGGTTTAGGAAATCTCTCTTTGTTCATCTTCTATCGTGAAATTGGTGGTATACTAAATCTCACTCTTCTATTCTCTCACAGATGGTGAGGACGCGTGCAACCGACATTCCGGATCCGGTTGGGGCCGCTACCCCTGTCATCCGAGGCCGTGGAAAAGGCGGGGGAGAGAACTGGCCCAAGTTAAAGGACGAGAACGTCCTAGGACTGTACCAGTTACACCCCCAACAGATCTAGTAGAGGATCCCATCACTGAGGATCAGGGCGAGGTTCCCGCAGCAGATCCTGTCCCTTTGAACTTTATGACAGCGCCAAGATTTCAGGAGGTTATGGGCTATATGATGCTGTTCATGGCTCCGGCTAGTTTATTTCTAGCAGATTCGGCCACATCTCAGGCGGGAGGGGGAGCACAGACCCCTACTTTACAGGTCGTCGTTCATGCAGCGACAATATATCAGACCCCGGGTACACTGCCTGTGGGCGGAGTTCAGCCTGTAGCAGCTGCAGACGTCGATCCGTAGAAGTTATTAGATAGGTGGAGCAGACTGCACCCTCCTGTCTTCGTAGGTGAGCGTTATGAGGATGACCAGGACTTTATTGATAGGTGCAGGGACATATGGCACAACATGAGGATACTAGAGTCCCATGGAGTTTACTTCACTATTTTTCAGTTGGAGGGTAGGGCCCGCAGATGGTGGTAGTCCTACATTCTTGGCAGACCGGCAGATTCTCCTCCCCACACTCAGGAGAAGTTTACTCAGTTATTCCTGGACAGATATATTCCATCCTCTGAGAGGGAAGATCTGCGAAATCAGTTTGAGCAGCTGGAGCAGGGTCAGATGTCGGTGAATGACTACGAGGCTAGGTTTTCTGAGCTGTCTCGTCATGCACTCATGATAATTCCTACTGACGCAAAGAGAGTGCGGAGATTTGTAGCTGGGTTACACTCAAGTATTAGGGCCAACATGGCCCGAGAGGTGGAGATGAGGACTCCTTATCAGCTTGTGGTAGAGATTGCTGGCAGGATTGAGGGTTATTAGTTGAGGAGTAGAGAGCAGGGGCAGCAGGATAAGAGAGCTAGATTTTCTGGAGATTTCAGAGGTGCTCCAACCAGGGGCAGAGGTCAGTTTGGTAGGGTCCAGCCTAGTAGGCCCTCATATTTAGCACCCCCACAACCTCCTCGAGGTGCTCCCATGAGGCCTTATTTCAGTGCTATGCCGGAGAGTTCTTATCGCCCACCAGCCATTCAAGGTTCCTCCGGTGGGTATTCTGGTCATCAGGGGTCTACCAGTCCTTATTTCATTGCTATGCCAGAGAGTTCATACCGCCCTCCAACTATTCAGGGTCCTTCAGGGCAGCAGGCTATGGTGCCGAGAGGTTGCTATGAGTGAGGGGATCCAGGACATATTAAGAGGACTTATCCCAGGCTTCAGGGCAAGGCCGTGCAACAGAGTCATCAGCCTATGATTTCAGCACCGTCAGTTTGGCCACCCAGAGGTGGAGGACAGGTTGGTAGAGATCGTCCTAGTGGTGAAGGCTAGGCAGAGGGAGCCCAGCTAGCTCCTGTTCATTCCAGTGGAGGCCAGTCGTTCGGCGCTCCAACTAGATTCTATGTTATTCCGGCCAGATCAGATGCAGTGGCCTCAGACGCTGTGATCACAGGTATTATTTCAGTTTGCGGTAGAGATGCATCTGTATTATTTTATCTAGGGTCCACTTATTCATATGTATCAACCTTATTTTCTCATTCCCTGGATATTCCTCGTGAGTCATTGGGAACTCCTCTTTATGTGTCCACTCCTGTGGGTGATTCCGTGGTTGTGGACTGGATTTATCGGTCCTGTGTGGTTACATTCTGTGGGTTCCAATCCAGAGCTCCTGTTGCTTGATATGGTTGATTTTGAGGTCATCCTGGGCATGGATTAGTTGTCTCCCTATCATGCCATTCTAGATTTCCATGCCAAGACTGTTACTCTAGACATTCTCGAGTTGCCGATATTGGAGTGGAGAGGTTCCTCAGTTAGTACGGCTAGTCGGGTTTTCTTTCCTGAAGGCTCTACGTATGGCCGAAAAGGGTTGTTTGGCTTATCTTGCTTATGTGCGGGACACCACCGCTGAGTCCCCGATGATTGATTCAGTACCGATAGTTCGAGAGTTTGCTGATGTATTCCCTTCAGACCTTCAAGGCATGCCACCGGATTGTGACATTGATTTCTGCATTAACTTAGCTCCAGGAACCTAGCCTATATCTATTTCCCCATACCGTATGGATCCGAAGGAATTGAAAGAACAACTTGAGGAGTTATTGGCTAACGGGTTTATCAGACCGAGCATATCACCTTGGGGTGCTCCAGTGCTATTTGTGAAGAAGAAGGATAGGACTATGTGGATGTGTATTGACTACCACCAGTTGAAAAAGGTCACCATCAAGAACAAGTACCCGTTTCCATGTATCGATGATTTTTTTGACTAGTTGCAGGGTTCTCGGGTGTTTTCTAAGATTGACCTGAGATCAGGGTACCATCAGTTGAAGATTCGGGACTCTGATGTTCCGAAGACGGCCTTTCATACAAGATATGGTCATTATGAGTTCCTGGTGATGTCCTTTGGCTTGACTAATGCCCCAGCAACATTTATGGACTTGATGAACAGGGTGTTCAGGCCTTATATTGTTAACAACATTCTGATTTACTCATGTAGCCTGGGAGAGCACGAGCAACATTTGAGGGTTGTGCTCCAAACTTTGCGAGAATATAAATTGTATGCTAAGTTCTCCAAGTACGAGTTTTGGTTGGATTATGTGGCATGCTTGGGGCATGTGGTATCTGGAGAAGGTATCAAGGTTGATCCTAAGAAGATTGAGGCAGTTCAGAGTTGGCTACGCTTTACTTCAGCTACAGAGATTAGGAGCTTCTTGGGTCTAGCAGGTTATTATCGTCGATTTGTGGAGGGCTTTTCATCCATTGCAGCTCCTCTGACTAGATTGACTCAGAAGAATGCCTTTTTTTGATGGTCCGACTAGTGTGAGGCGAGCTTTCAGAAGCTCAAGACAACATTGACCTCAGCACCAGTTCTAGTGTTGCCTTCTGGTTCTGGGATGTATACAGTTTATTACAATGCTTCACGCGTTGGTTTGGGTTGTGTGTTGATGCAGGAGGGGCGAGTTATTGCATATTCTTCACGGCAGTTGAAGGTTCATGAGAAGAATTAACCTGTGCACGATCTGGAGTTGGCGGAGATTGTTCATGCTCTTAAGATTTGGAGGCACTACTTGTATGGGGTGCCTTGTGAGTTTTATACGGATCAGCGCAGCTTGCAGCACTTGTTCAAGCAGAGGGATCTTAATTTGAGGCAGCGCAGGTGGCTTGAGTTGCTGAAGGATTATGACATCACCATTCTTTATCATCCGGGCAAGGCGAACGTGGTAGCAGATGCCTTAAGCAGGAAGGCAGAGAGTATGGGTAGTTTGGCTTTCGTTTCAGCAGAGAAGAGACCTCTAGCTTTGGACATTCAGTCCTTGGCTAATCTCCTGGTGAGGCTGGACCTTTCTGAGCCCATTCGGGTTCTCGCACGTGTGGTGGCTCAATCTTTATTATTGGGGGAGATTAAGACTCGGCAGTATGATGATCCGCACTTGGTGGCTCTCCGGGAGATAGTGGTATAGGGTGGTTCCAAGGAGGTTCTTATTGGAAAGGATGGTGTTCTGTGACGTCAGGGTCGCTTATGTGTAAGGCCCCAGGAAATTTTGCTAAGCAATATTGGATTTCGGGGTGCCAGGTAGACTAAAAAATAATATTTTATGTGCTATAAATATGATGTAAATGAATTTTATGTGGTGAATAAGTGTGCGAGTCATATAATAAGTAATGTGATGTCCAAGGATAACCCCAAGTCTAAGCCAAATGGGAAAAATTTAATAATAGGCTAAAATTCCAAAGGTACTTGCACTAGTTCACACTTTGAACGAGCATATATAAATATATATAAGGTAATATATGATTAACCCATAAAATGAAAGGTCTTCGAGTATAGTTTCCAAGTCTTCAAACCGTTTGTCATTTGGACATTTCTACACAAAGTTATGATCAAATTACCAAAAGCTGGAAAAATGCGATCCTGTGTCGAATCTGCGATCGCATTTCTGTCGCATTTTTGACTCTGCGATCGCAGATCTGTCGCAAACTGGACCAGTGTTGCCCAATTTTGGACACTTATTTTGCGATGCATTCTGCGGCCCACATTCTTGTTTTGCAGTCCATTATGAAATCGCAGACCCTGTTCCGGAGGCTTATTTTTCCTATTTTTATAACCCAACCCCATTTTCATAAATAGGTTTAGGGGCTTCATTTGGGGTCATTTTCTACTGATTTTAGAGAGAGATGAGAGCATTTAGAGAGAAAAATAAGGGTTCTAACTTCATAATCACCCAAATCTTGCTCAAGTTTTCAAGAATCAAGGAAGATAACCTTAGATTGTCATTCATCCGGTAAGTCCTACTTCCAAAAATTTCATGCAAGAGGTTAAGGGTTCAAATATGTTGTGAGGGTTAGAAATAGGCCATGTATGTGGGACTAAGTTGTAGTATGTGATATTAAAGAACTAATTTGGGTAGTTCATGTTAAAATTTTGTTGAGGGAAGAGGGAATTGCCATTTTTAAACCTTCTAGTCCACTTCACATGTTAGGTGTTTGATGAAATTCCTAAGAGAGTTACACCATGGCTAATCCTCCTAATTATTAATCAATTTCCGTTATCTCTTTATAGATTGTTATTGCTAGAGGTGTTGGTGTATTGTATAAACTTAAGGAAAAGATCTTTGAGGTATGTATGGCTAACTTTAATCTTTGTAGAGTCACCTTGTTGGTGTCCGAGCATTTGGCATGAGTTTCTTGCTTGAGCATATGTGGATTGATTTTTCTAATGTGTTGAGACGTAAGATTCTATTCTCTGATTGTCCTAGTTGAGTGCCATGCCACCATGCTATATGAGATTTGAAAAGGGTGATTCCTTGTGCTTACTCTATCATGTGCAAAGCTCGTTCTGTTGAATACATCGGTATGCAATGATGTAATACCAAACAAAATAAATGATAACAAATCCAATTGTTGAATGTATCTAAGTGCCAAATGCTGTGTAATAAATAGTGGAAAGGAAACGTGGATAAGCTAATTGAGCTATATGTTTATGGCATACCGTATATGACTCACTGTTTGATAAAGATTTCTGTGGCCTTGATTTCATATGGTTACTTGGTTGTTACGAATGAATATCCTTGATGATGAGAATATTTGTGATTGAATTGTTGGTTGATGTTTCTATTAATTACATTGTTGAACGTATCAAAGTGCTAAAGGCTTTGTAGCAAATGATGAAAGTAAATATGGACTGATTTTATTGAGTTAAATTATTGTGGCAACACCATATATGAATTACTGATTGGTAAGGATCATTGTGCCTTGATTTAACATAGTTATTGGTTAATATGAACTTATGTTCTTCATGATGAAGATCTTTGTGATTTAATTGTTGGTGGTTGTTTCTGTGAAATGTGATTGTACGATGGGATCGGGTTGTGCGCCGCAACACAAAGTTATAAGGGTGGAGAGGTAATAAGGGTGAAATGTGATTGTACGGTGGGATCGGGTTGTGCGCCGCAACACAAAGTTATAAGGGTGGAGAGGTAATAAGGGTGAAATGTGATTGTACGGTGGGATCGGGTTGTGCGCCGCAACACGAAGTAATAAGGGTAGAGAGGCGATAAGGTTGAGATGTGACTGTATGGTGGGATCGGCTTGCACGCCACAACAGATGAAAAATTGAAATGAGTAACTGTGAAACCTTCATTTGTGATTTTCTGTATTTCTGTGTGGTATTTGTTTGGTTTCCCTGACTGTCCTCTATTTGTGTACTGTTTGATTCTACTTAGAATGAATCTTGTTCATACATACTAGTACTATTCAATGGTACTAACGTCATTTTTGTCGGGGGTGCTACATCTTTTACATGGATGTAGGTGGTTCTATAGCAGGTAGTTTCGACCGCCGATAGTGATTCCTCCTCTTCATCCTTTCGGCAGTTCTGGTGAGCCCCATTTCCTCTCGGGGACGTGTGTAGTCTATATCATCTTCTTTTGTATATGTTGTGTCTTTAAAGGTATAGCGGGGGCCTTGTCGCTGCCAAATCTATGTAAACTCCTAGTATTCTTAGAGGCTCCGTAGACACTATGTGGGTTGTGTGTATATATATATATTAGGCAGTAGTTGTATTTACTCATAATCGTGGACTGAACCAGAAATGTTGCATGTAGCTTGTATCTTTTGGGATTATCAAATGCTAAAATGTTAAAAGGAGAAATGAACTTAACTTGTAAGTCCATACTTTTATTTAATTTGCTATTTCATATGGAATATTGTATATCATAAACACGGGGTAACGCGTTGGGTAGGAAAGGCAATCCAGGTTCGCTTGACCGGGATCATCCAATTAGGTGCCGCTCTCGTCCCTCGATTTTGGGGCGTGACATTATGTTTCCCTAATGTTGATGGCCTGAGGGAGAGGATTATAGAGGAGGCTCACAGTTCACGGTATTCTATACATCCTGGTGCTACGAAGATGTATCGTGACTTGAGGCAGAACTACTGGTGAAGATGAATGAAGAAAGACATAGTGGAGTATGTGGCTAGATGTCTAAATTTCCAGCAAGTTAAATATGAGCACCAGAGGCCAGGAGGCCTACTTCAGCAGATGCCTATACCTGAGTGGAAATAGGAGCGGATCACTATAGACTTTGTAGTTGGATTGCCTCGGACTGTGTGGAAGGTGGATGCGATTTGGGTTATTGCGGACAGGTTGACCAAGTCGGCACATTTCATTCTAGTAGCTACTACTTATACTTCAGAGAGGTTCACCCAAATCTACATTCGGGAGATAGTTCGGTTGCACGGTGTGCCTGTGTCCATTATATCAGATCGAGGTCCTCAGTTCACCTCGCACTTCTAGAGAGCCGTACAGAGTGAGTTAGGCACCCGGGTAGAGCTCAGTACAACATTCCACCCTCAGACCGACGGACAGTCAGAGCGGACAGTTCAGATATTGGAGGACATGCTCAGAGCATGAGTGATTGACTTCGGAGGACAGTGGGACCAGTTCTTACCTCCGGCCGAGTTTTCTTATAATAATAGTTGTCAGTCCAGCATTGAGATGGCTCCATTTGAGGCCTTGTATGTTCAGGCGATGTCGTTCTCCCATCGGGTTTTTTGAGCGTGGCGAGGCTGATCTATATGGCACCGATCTGGTGAAGGATGCTTTGGAGAAGGTGAAGTTGATTCAGGAGAGACTTCGCACAGCACAGTCCAGATAGAAAAGTTACGCAGATCAGAAGGCGTGTGATGTATCATTTATGGAGGGCGAGAAGGTTCTGTTGAAGGTCTCGCCGATGAAGGGTATTATGAGGTTTGGGAAGAAGGGCAAGTTGAGCCCGAGGTTTATAGGCCCATTTGAGGCGTTGAGACGAGTTGGGGAAGTTTCTTATGAGCTTGTTTTACCTCCCAGTTTATCAGGGGTTCATCCTGTCTTTCATGTATCCATGCTCCGGAGGTATCACGCTGAGTTCTCTCACGTGATAGACTTCAACACCATTCGGTTGGATGAGAGGTTGGGCTACGAGGAGGAGCCATTTGCTATTATTGACAGGTAGGATCGCCTGTTGAGGTCCAAGAGGGTTTGCACCGTAAAGATCCAGTGGAGGGGCTAACCAGTCGAGGAGGTGACTTGGGAGTCAGAGGAGGACATGCAGAGCAGATATCCACACTTATTCAGCCCTCCAAGTATGATTCTAGATCCGTTCGAGAACGTTTGTTTAAGAGGTGGAGAATGTAATGACCCGACCGATCATTTTGTGTTCTAGGACCCCGTGCCCCTAAATGAAACTTCCCGTAGTTTCTTTTACGGACTTATGACTTGCGGGGACGGGTGGTTCGAGGTTTGGAGGAGTTTGGAATGGTATAAGAACACTTAGTTCCTTAAGGTTGAACTTAAAGGCCAAGTTTGACTACGATCAACATTTTTAGTAAACGACCCCGGAATCGAGATTCAAAGGTTCAGGTGGGTTCGTGTGTTGATTTCGGACTTGGGCGTGTGTTCGGAACGTGTTTTGGATGACCCGGGGGCGTTTCCGTGCCTAATAGTGAATTATGGTTTCCTTAAGTTCAAACTTGAGGTTTGGAACGTGTTTTTGTGTTATCGAGATCCAAACGGATTTCCGAGAACGAGAACAGTTCCGTTATGTCATTTATGACTTGCTCGCAAAAGTTGGTGTCATTCTGAGTAGTATAGATAGGTTCAGCGTATTGAAAGCGAATTCGAGAACTTGAAGTTCTTAAGTTTGATCCAATAGGTTTTGCGGTATGATTTTTAGATTTGGCACTGTCGGACGTTCCAAAGGCTCGAGCGAGTCCGTATTATGATTTAGGACTTGTTGGTATATTTAGACGGGGTCTCGGGTGGGCCCAGATGCCATTCGGGCAACGAGCGAGGGAAAAACCAGCCTTAAACGACTGCTGGTGCACCAAATCTGGTGCGACCGCACCTGCCGAGGTCAAGTCGCAGGTGCCAGACCACTTCTGCGATCCCAGCCTCGCAGGTGAGACTCCTGAGGGAGCTTCCTATTTCCACAGATGCGGACCACTTTCCATAGAAGCGGAGCCGCAGGTGCGGACTCAGCTCCGCAGGTGCGAAGCCAGGCCCCCTTCCCCTTCTCCGCAGATGCAGTCCTCTAGTCGGAGGTGCAAAAATCCTGTAGGCAGTGCACTTCGTTTTAAACACGGGACTTAACCATTTTTGACATTTTCTTCATCTTTGGACGATTTTGAGAGCATGCAAGGAAGGTATTCGACCTAGATACTGTAAGGTAAGTAATTTCTATTATAAATTTAGCTTAATACTTGAATTGTTAGGTATATTAACACATTAAATTAGTGGAAACCATGGGTTTAGAGTAAAACCTAGGTTTTTGAAAATAATTGGAAATTACCAAGAAATTTGATAAGGAATTATACAAAAACTATATAATATTGATCCTTAGGCCATGGGTGATAGTTTCCTTAAAAAAAAAAATCCGGAATCCGAGCATGTGGGCCTGGGGGTGTGTTTTAGGATTTTTCAAATTGGGTTGAAATGACCATTTAAGTAGGAGAAATGGGGACTTTTGAGCATAGATTTACTTGTTAATGTGATGTTTGTCTAGCTTCGAGTTCTTGGGCAACGAATTTGGAGTGTCGGGTGCGTTCTTGACCCGGAAAGTAGGCTTGACACGAGGTAAGTCTCCTTTCTAACCTCGTAAGAGGGAATCGTCCCTATAGGTGAATATAAATAATTGAATGCCTTTATTTTGGGGGGCTACGCACGTACGAAGTGAGGAGAGTCCGTGCGTAGCTACTATCATATTATGTCGTGGAGTTCAGGATTTCACAAGCATGCTTTATGTGCCGTGACTATAATCTTAAATGTTAATCTCGGTTTCCTAATATCCTTGAATTGTGAAGTGGACATCTAGGAGGTTACATTCTGAAACTTATAATATTGAAACCTTCTCTATAAACATATTCTCTACTGCATTTCTGTTTATACGGGAACCCACATCGCATGTATGATTCGCGAGCGGGGTAGACCTACCATTATGTCAGCTGCGTCACATTTTTGATTCGCGAGCGGTGTAATAGATGCATCTATGGTTCGAGTCATTCGACCCTTCAGAAGTGCACATTTATTTTCGCGTTGTGTCAGCCGTACGTTCACGGTATGTTATGTGTTTGTTAGATGTTGGGTGTTCTGTGATTATGTATCTGTTAAATACCATGAGAAATGAAATCTAGGTAATTTTTATGCTAGAAAACTTACACGTAAAGGTAATTGTAAAGGATATTTGATGTTCCGTCTTCATTATTATTCATGATGGACATCCCTGCTTAGCCTTACATTTAAAACATATTACTCTGACCCTAGTAAGCGTCACATCGACCTCTCGTCACTACTTCTTCAAGATTAGGTGGGATACTTACTGGGTACATTTGTTTATTTACTCATGCTACACTATGTACTTAATTGTACAGGTTCTGAGGCGGGTGCATCTGGGTATCAGCCCGGAGTTCGTCCTTGATACATCTACCTAGTCTAGACTCCACGGTGAGCTGTTTCTCTTGGCGACTTACAGCGACACTTTGGAGATATTCTTTTGCCATTTCTTTCCACACCTACTCAAACAATAGGACATACTTTTTATTCTTTTGAGATTTTTCTACTAGATGCATCTAAACTTGTGACACTAGTTCCTGGCACACACATTAGTAGACATTGTTTTGGGATGTAACTATTAAATTATGACTATTTCATCTTAAGATTTGCCTAAGGTATTCATTTTTTCCCAATGTCAAAATCTAAACCAAGTAAGTGTTGGAAATGTTTTGGTAAATTTAAAAGAAACTCACCAGTAGATTGATGTTAGCTTGCCTGACTACGGTGTTGGGCGCCATTGCGACCTGGGTTAGGATTCGGGTCGTGACAGTTAGTATTTGGAAAACATGTTTTCATTATATCTATAAACTTGTAATAATTTGGAACTTATAAATGAAGCTGCTAATGGAATGAAATGGGAGTTGGTAATTAAATCTTTTCAATGTTTAATTAATGGAGAACATATCCTCTTTATTCATTGAGGAGTTTGGGTAGAAGGAAGTCTAACAGGCTTGCTCGACCGGGTTCACTCGGTTGGTCGTCGGTCGCGCACCCCGAGTTTGGGGCGTGACCAGTAGTATTCCATATGTACTAACGTCCTTTTTCCCAGGGGCGTTGCATCTTCATTGGATGCATTTGGTTTGTCAGCGGGCAGTTTCAATCCTTGTTAGCAGTTACTCTCTATTCAATAGGTTTTGGTGAGCCCTACTCTGTTCCGGGCTTTGTGTTATTTGACGTTGTATTTTATGCTTTGAGGTATAGCCGGGGCGTCGTCGTCGCCACTTCTATACTACTCTTTTGTTGTATTTAGAGGCTTCGTAGACAGATTGTGGGTTGTGTTTAATGTTGGGTAATGAACTGGGGGGTATTTTGCAAAATTGTTTTCCTTTGATCATATCTACAAACTTGTAATATTTTGGAAACCTTAAATGAATAACCTTTGAGTAATGGAAAAAGAATGTGGAACACCTGACTCTTATCGTGTCTATCACTTGTACTGCTTCTTATATTGTTAATGGTAAGGTTGGGTAGAAGGCATCAAGTAGACTTGCTCGACAGGGGGTATCTCGGTTGAGCGCCGTTCACGCTACCCGAGGCCTGGACATGACAGACATGAAGCAAAGTTGTCACGCCCCGAACTTAGGGGCGAGATCGGCACCCAGTGCCTCACCTATCCTTGCGTACTAACTTGCGACTAAGGGACTCTAAACATATAATGCCATACTTTGTACATGGGCCACATTGCAAGAAAATTTTGAAGGCTTACTAAACATCAATATAAAGCTGGGCTGGCAAGGCCGTCATAACCACTACGGCTGACAAACCAACAAAATATACAAAAAAAAGGCCTACAAGCCCAACATACTGCACAAACTGACAGGATATGTCTACAAGCCTCTACTGATGGATATAATGTGATCAAAACAGGTCCCCAACCTACTCATAACATATATACATATATATATATACAAGATGTACATAAAGCTCCAAACCCGACAACTCCGAACGGAATGGAGCTTTCCGATCAAGCTAAACTCGGGCAACACCTAATGAGGAGGTCTACCCGTCTGTCTGTCTGAACCTGCACGCATGAAATATAGTGCCCCTAGAAAAGGGAAGTTAGTACAAAATAATGTACCGAGTATGTAAGGCAATATACTGAAAGCTGAAACTGAACTGATAATATAATAATTGAGAGTAACTGGGAGTCAAATACAATCTGAAGATATGCTCACCTGTTGATACTGACTCAACTCTCTTAATATAGTAAGTGAAATAGTTGTCCGGCCTTATAAGGCTCGGTATATATAACTGCTCTGCCGTAGTAGGCTCCCTTATAGGCGCTCGGCCATACCAGGCTCTGTATCTCGACCAACTGGGCTCGCTCATAGGCGCTCGGCCACAATAGGCTCGATATATAGCTTACCATCTGATCAGAGGTTGCCCAATAGGGGCCTGCCTACTGAATATAGCTTAGTGGTGGGGAAAATACTGTAATACTGTATATATATACACCCTCCGCTCTCTTAACTGGAAGAAGACAATACTCAATTGAATATGAAGTTCTGATAAGGGAGAATAATGTAAGTTATGAAACTAGGATAATGTATATAAATTCGGGAGTATGAAATTCTCTTTATGCCTCTTTATCACACACATGTAATTATGAGATCATGCCAAAATGAAGGAAGGGATTATCCTTAACATACCTGAGCCAATTCTCTTGAAAATCCCTATAACACACGTCAATTGCGACAACATGTAACGACGGATCGAAGTAAAGAAAAATCCATATGATGTTCTTGATAAAGATTGTACCATGCTCTCTTAGAATTGCAAATCTCGTTGCGATTACACTGAATAGCTTCATTGCAAATTTCTCAGAGGTGCAAACTCGAATTGAAGCTTAATCTGTCTCTTGCCATACTTAGAATCATACCTTAATAAGGTAAATTTCTTAAAATTGTTGGATTTTTGTGGGCCCTTCTTGATAGGGATGTCTTGTCCAAATTATGACACCTAGCAACATAATTTAAGAGTAATTTGATTGACTACATTTTGCTGCCACATTTTGGTTTTAAGATTATCCAATAACTTAATTAACTTTGTTAATCACCCACTAAACCAATAATTAACCAATTACCCACATAATTAAGAATTATCCCAAATTACTTAGAATACTACTCACTTTTAAAACACTTTATGAATCTTACTATCATGGTCATGTGGTACCTTGTATGATACTAGTCCATAAATACCGGGTATTTATAGCCCGGACCATATTTTATCTCAAAATTCCAAACTTCGACGAAATTCATTTTCATCGATTTGCTTACCCTCTCACCGTCACGAATTTACTTATCACTTGCTTGAAATAGCATAATACTTATAATCTCAAAATAATCTCATTCCCGAGCTTACGTCGATTAACTTACGATGAAACTTTAACGTACGAAAATACGGGATGTAACATCTCATTTTCCGAGCTTCCATCAATTTATTTATGGCGTGCTTTCATGCATGAAAATATGGGGTGTAACAAAAGTATGATGACACATTTGAATAAGTGAAAGTAGGATCAAACAATATTGAAGTATCATTGTTGCACGTAAAAACAATACCTATAATCACTACATAAGAAGCAATTACCTCGATCCTCCCTAGAAATGCATAGCATCTGGCCTAACCTCCACAAAATTGAGCTCCCTTGTAGAACAACCACGTGCTAGGAAACCTCCATCTCAAGCTGGCAGAGCGGTGGTGTAGCAATTAGTGCAACAACCATAGCCTGACCTCCCTACTGCACTGGACCTCAGCAAAGACAGAGCAATACTTCCTGACATGCCCCAGCTCTCCATATTCATATCAACCTATGACTGGAAGTAACTGCGGGGCCTTAGTCAAACCCTATGAATCAGAATATCCACTAGCAGAAACTTGTACTAATGAACCTTGAACAGATGGAGTGCTATAAGGACTCTATGCTAGAAGTGCATTGAATGAAGACTGCATAAAAGCTCCTCCGGTGGCTGTGAATGAAAGCTTCACTGCTAAAATAGCATCCACCAAATTGACATCGGCCTCCAGATGAGGCACCTGTGAAACTCCCTGGACGTCAGGACCTATTGCCCTTACCGTACATCGTCTCCCTTGTCTCAATGTGTATACGCTCAATACGATGCAATATCTCCACCACCTGGTGAAATTCAATCTAGATCTCCACTTCTATAGCCATAGCAATAAGAATACCAAGGTGAAGACCATCAATGAAACTCTTCACCCTCTCCTCCTCAACGGGTATCAAAATAGTAGCATGATAGGAAAACTTTGTGAACCTTATCTCATACTCAATAACTGACATTGGACCATGTCGAAGGTACTTAAAGTGCTTCCTGCGCTCCTCTCTCCTAGTGAAGGGCACGAAATGTTCCAAACGACCCTAGATAATTGAGCCCGGTAAGAGGATGTGATATTGCGACCACCTCTTGGCATGACCCTACATTTGGAAAGTGGTGAAATCAACTCTATTGGACCTAACAAGTCCATGTTGCATAGAATTTCATGGCATCGTTACAAGAATCCATAGGTATCCTTTGAAGGTATACCACAGAAGTAAGGAGGATGTAACTTGGTGAACTTATCCAGTCTCCTCAGCTTATCAGCAGACATCGCGGGCCTATCCTCAGGTTGCATGGAAATAATAGCCTGAACTCCCCCAACTGATAACAGTGAAGGAGTCTAATAACCATGGGCCACCTACTCTAGGGTACAGGTAGATGGATTATGTGCTCCGCCCCCTACCTGGGAAGTAGCTTGTATAGTAGGAAATGCCACAATATGAGCCAAACTCTCGAACAACCCAAATATACAAACCAAAGCATCATGAACAGTTGGTGAAACTAATAGGCCCTAAACCTGATCCTCAACATGAGCTACTGGTGGCAACATAACAGCTGCACGAGTAGGGTATGTAGATGCGGCATGTGCTCCTCCCCTGTCTCTACCTCGGTCCCTTCCTCTCATGACCCTATCATGGGGTACAGGCGCCTGCGCAGTTGCACCTAATGATCGTGTCCTCACCACCTGTGAGATAATAGTAGAGTTATGATTTGGACTTAGGGATAAGAACATGATAGAGAATGAAAGAAAGACAAGTTTTCCTAAAATCCTTGTAGTCTCTTAAAGATAAGTATAGACATCTGCATATCGATGCAAGACTCAACTACACTTGCTCACGACTTGTGAGACTTAAGCAACCTAGTGTTTTGATACAACTTTTTCACGGCCCCAAATCCCACCAAATCGATGAAGGAACCTAACATAGCTTTATAAGCAATCCAACATTCAATATAGATAAATAAACATCAAGAACAATAAGTAATAGTCTCAAAAATGAATCAATATAAACAACGGTAGCCAATAGTGGCATAACTGAAATACCATCCCAAAACCAAGTGTCAACGATTACATGAGATCTATAGAATAAATACGTACAACGGTCTATATAACGATACAATAATGTTTGAAGTACATAAATAGTAATAAAAAAATTAATGACTCTAAGGCATAAGGATGGAAACAACAATGCTACCTTGAAAATAAATAGTAATAACAAAAGTAAAGACTCTAAGGCATAAGGATGGAAACAACAATGCTACCTTGAAATCACAAATAGTACCAGAGAAACTCTCTATCAATCAGCTCTATTAGAAGCACCAGGATCCGCACATAGTGTTCGAAGTGTAGTATGAACACAACCAACCCCATGTACATAGTAAATAGCAAGTCTAACCTCGGATTGAAGGTAGAGACGAGATTGAAAATGGTCGAAACCCACTTTCAATAGGAAATTATAACAGTGACAACGTGATGATTATAATAAAGGGAAAGCAGCTCAAGAATAACAAGTTCAACTTATTCACATTAATAGTAAATAGGCATGATTTCCAATCAAATCGTTTAAGTCATCAATCTCAAGATATTGTCACGACCCAAACCAATGGGCCGCGATGGGCACCTGGTACTTACTCAACCGAGTACCAACGTAACGTATCTATTCGTATCATTCTATTATAGGTAAATAAGATAGAAAGGCTGCCGTGAGATAACTATAATAAAATATGATGGAATAGTAGTCATAGGACGACCCAACATGTAATACAAACTTATACATATGACATACGGTACAAGACCAAAATAATCACTCGTATACTGAACATAGGCCGACAAGGCCATACAATCTTTCACGTACATGACATATGTCTACAAGCCTCTAAGAGTATATAAATACCAAAAAGGTTGGGACAGGGCCCCGCCATACTAAACAGTACATGTCCAAATCATACCAACTAAATAAGAAACTCCGGAGCAAATGGAGCACACCAACACCTTCCGCAGAGCTCATAGCCTACTTGGAGGACTCTCAACCTGTCTATCGGGACATGCGGGCATGAAATGCAAATGTCAGTATAAATAATGTACCAAGTATGTAAGGAATGAAAATCCATGAATAAAAGACATAAGAGAAACATGGAATAAAAGACTCAACACGTAAGTCTGAATAGCTCTGTGAATTATTTCATATTTATAATGCCATGCATATGTTTATAAATGTCATACCATGCATAGGTATATGCGTACATAACATCATCAAGCCCCTGAGGGCATCCCATCATCTCATCTCGGCCACTGTGGGCAAATCATCAACATATACCAACTGATCAGGTGGTGGTGCGTATATAATGATGTAAGCTTTTCCCATATCCCGTATCCCATATACATATAATATACGTGTATATAATTCCATCTGTTCATGGGTGAATGTACATGTATAAATGAATGAAATGCATAAGAAATACGTTAATAAGATTTCTCGGAATGTCATAAGATCAATACGCCTTTGATTAATATCATGAAATAAACTTTATCAAATTACATATTTTCTTAGACCCATGAACAGATGATAGAATAATAGGACACATGGAGAATTAAGAACATAGGCAACTCTAGTATTTCTATAAATAGAATCATTTATGAAAGTTGTGCATTAGCTCATTTCGTTTGTATTGTACGGATCATGCCAAAAGGAAAGAAGGGATAACCTTAACATACCTGAACTGATTCTCTTGATAATCATTCTAAAATACACCAGTCGCGATGAAACACGTAACAACGAGATCAAATAGGGAACAATCCGTATGATATTCTTCAGAAAGATTGCACTGTACTCCCTTATAATTGCAAAATCTCACGTTTCTTAAGATGCTATGAAATATGGTTTGAATTGTTGAAGGTCCGTTCTTAAAGTTTGATATATGCACCTCTCTTTTAAATTAGAGAGGTCTTATATTTGAATGGGTGTGGGCCCCACTTCATGTGGTGTCTTAACAACATAACCCTTTAACTTGCCACCTTACCTTACTGACTTAAGAGTGATTAATTTTGGGATGCTTTGCTGCCACGTTTTGGGGAGGGGGGGGGGGGGGGGGGGGTTAGTCTTATCCAAAGTCTTTAATTAATCACCTAACAATTCCTTAGTTAACTAGGTAATATTCCATTACTCAATAATTAACCAATTACCCACATAATTAAGAATTGTATCAAATTACTTAAAATACTACTCACTATAACATACCTTATACACCTTACTATCATCGTCATGTGGTACCTTGTATGTTACTTGTAATGACCCGGCCGGTCGTTCCGTGAGATTAGTCCCGTTTCTCCCGTTTCTACTTTATCATATGTTGCTTAGCTTATTTATGTTGTGTTGAGTCGGTTTTTTCGGGTTCGGAGTGATCGTGGTTAGAATTGAGACAATTAGTCTCTTAAATTGGCTTAATAGTTGAAAAAGTCAACTGGGAGTTGACTTATTGGTAAACGACCTGGGAATGCGGATTTTATGCCTCAAATAGCTTCGTTAGGTGATTTTCAACTTACGAGGGTGTTCGGCATGAAATTTTGATGTCCGGTGTAGAATTAGGCTTGAATTGGCGAAAGTTAGTTTTTGGCGATTTCCAGTCGGCAGTGGAAAATAGGCTATCGGGGTCGGAATGGAATTCTAGAAGTTGGAGCAGGTTCACAATGTTATTTTGGATATGTGTGCAAATTTTAGGTCAATCAGAGGTGTTTTTGTTGGTTTCGGCATCGTTGGCGAAATTTAGAAGTTTCAAAGTTCATAGGCTTGAATTTGATGTAATTTTGGTGTTTTTGCGTTGTTTTTTGTATTTTGAAGGCTCGACTAAGTTTGAATAAGGTTGTGGGTTGTGGTGGCATGTTTGGTTGAGGTCCCGAGGGCCTCGGGTGTGTTTTGACAGGTTAACGGATCAAGTTTGGATGTTGGAAGTTGCAAAATTTTGTTGGTGTTCTATTCTTGTGTCCTCTTATGCGATCGCGTGGGTAAGAATGCGATCGCACAGGCTAGTTGGGGGCAGCATGGGTTTTTATGCAGTGCGATCGCGTGGGTAAGAATGCGATCACATAGGCTAGTTGGGGGCAACATGGGTTTTTATGCCGTGCGATCGCGTGGGTGGAGGCCGCGATCGCGTAGAGTGGGTCTTGTATGCAGTGCGATCGCGTGGGTAAGGTCCGCGATCGCATAGGGTGTTCTGAGGCAGGTGAGGGGATGAGTGTTTGAGCTATGTGAACACATGTGTTTGTACGCGAACGCATAGAGTGGGCTGCTCTGTGCATCGCGAACGCATCCCTGGAAATGCGATCGCACTGAGGAAATTTAATTGCTGGGCAGAATGTTTTAAAGGTCATTTGTGCGAGATTAGCTCATTTCTTTCCTCCATTTTTGGAACGAGTTGAGAGCTATTTGGGAGGGGTTTGAAAAAGAAATCAAAGGGGCTCTCTTGGAGGTAAGGTTCCAACTTCATAACTCGTTTATATGTCGTTTTCTATGTAATTAAACCCAAATTTGGGGAAGAAAGGTGCATGGAATTTGGAATTTTCTTTTGCGGATTTGAGTGGGCAATTGTTGTCCGATTTTAGTGTTCTTGGTATGTATAGAATCGTACAAGGACGAGGATTCTAGTTCTGTAAATTTTATCAAATTTCGAGATGTGGGCCCGGGGCTCGAGTTTGGCCGAATTTCAAGATTTTTGTATAAATTGATAGTTTTCAATTGGGTTGTGTTCCTTTAGCATATATTGATGATGTTAACCATGTTTTGGTTAGATTCGGAGGAATCGGGAGCCAATTTGAGGGGCTAGATCATCGCGGATTAGTATTGTGGCCCGGTAGAGGTAAGTAATGGTTATAAATCTTGTCCTGAGGGTATGAAACCCCTGACTTCATATTTCTTACTATTTTTAGAATAACGCACATGTCGGATGACGATTATGTGGCACACACTAATTTTTGGATTGGACTTGGTCCTTTCCGCGGCAACTATTGAGTTGCGTATTTTACTCTATATCATATGTTAAATTGTGTTCTAAAGACTATTGCTATATTTGGGCTATAAGTCATTTTTGGGGCCTCGTGCCGACTTGTTTAGACCCCTTGGGTATTTTTACTGCTATTTCCTCACTGTTAATTTATGATTTACACTCAATCGTGTTGTGCTTAACTGTTTTCGAAACTCAGCCTTATTAACACTATTTTGAGATATTAAAAAAATGATGTTTGGGTCGAGTACCCCGTTTTATTGATACGCCCGAGGGGCTTTTGAAAGGTTCTGACTGAGTGAGGCCGAGGGCCTGATTATGAGGATATGATATGCCACGTGGTGTCTTGATATTAGCGCTTGGGCTGAAGGAGCCCCTCCGAAGTCTGTACACACCCCTAGTGAGCGCAGGTACCTACTGAGTGCTGAGTGTCGAGTGCCGAGTGATGAGTGATTGGAGGCATGAGTGACAGTGAGGTCGCCCGAGGGGCTGATACTGAGTGGCTGTGAGGTGCTGAATGATGCTCTGCCCTAGAGGCAATTTATGATTCATGTTTCTGCCCGAGGGGCTACTTATGATTTATTTAATTTTTACTCTAAATCTTTCGGTTATTTTTATTTCTGGAATTGTTGGAAAAACACATTTTTCAAAGGATTTTTCTGAAGTTGGTTTTAAGGCATGATGATTTCATATATCTATGTATATACTGTTGGTAAGAAAAGGATATGCTTATTGTGAATTGATGATATTGATTTTTATGTGTTTCTTGCCGCTTAGACTTGATTTATTCCCATTACTACTGATTTGGCGTACTCACATTACTCCCTGCATACCTATGTGCAAATTCAGGTGCAGATACCGAGCGTTAGCCATCTATTCCGTGCGGAGCCGAAGTTCGGGATATAGAGGTAGTTGTTCAGCGTCTGCATCATCTCTATTTTTCCCTTCTTTTGCTGTATCTATCTATTCGTTCGGAGATTTTTTAATATAATAGTACACTTGTTGGTATATTTCTTAGATGCTCATGACTATTTTGCCTAATGAATTCAGTAATTCTATATACTTTATGAAATTTTGAAAATGGCTGAGATTTTAGAAAGAAATTGTAATTTTGTGATTGTGGGCTAGCCTAGTTCCATCATAGGCGCCAGCATGGTCGGTTTAGGATTTGGGGTCGTGACAAGTTGGTATCAGATCCTAGGTTACATAGGACTCAACGGTCATGAGCAGGTTTAGTAGAGTCTTGTGGATCGGTACGAAGACGTCTGTAATTATCTTCGAGAGGCTGCGGAACCCTTAGGAACAATCTCATTTTCTTGAATTCTATTGTGCCATTTTGTTGATTATGGAAATCTAAACTTATGTTATTTCCTTCTCTCACAGATGGTGAGGAATCACGTACCGATCAGGATGATCATCCAGCAGCTAGACCAGCGAGAGGTCGAGACCGCAGCCGTGATAGAGGTAGGGGGCCAGCCCGTGCAGCAGCCAGGGCAGTGCCAGTTGACCCCCCTACTGTTCAGGGTTAGATTCCCACCACAGATCCTCCAGAGGGGCAGGCTCAGGCACCGACACTGCCTATTATTATTCCAGGTCTTCAGGAGACCTTGGACCAGATATTGACGGTGTGTACCACCCTTGCTCAAGCAGTTGCGACTACTTCTCAGGCCGAGGGAGGCAGTAAAACTCAAGTTTCCAGGACACCTGAGCAGGGTACTCAGGACCAGCAGACATCGCGGGCGGTTCCAGCCCAGCCGGTTGCTCCAGTTCGGGACTTCGTGGTTCCGGCTATGCCAGAGGACGAGCAGCGTAGACTGGAGAGGTTTAGTATACTACAGCCCCCGGCATTCAGTGGTTCTAAGGGCGAGGATTCCCAAGGTTTTCTGGATAAGTGTCAGAGGATGCTGCGTACTGCTGAGATTTTGGAGACTAGTGGGGTCTCATTTGCTATATTTCAGTTTTCTGGTGCTTCTTTCACTTGGTGGTTATCTTTTGAGAGGCGTAGGCTTGTTGGTTCAGCACCCCTCACTTGGCAGCAATTCTCCACTATCTTTCTGGAGAAGTATGTACCTAGTAACACAAGGAGGAGCAACGCAGGCTTTTTGAGCAGCTGCGCCAGAGGGAGCTATCAGTGACGCAGTATGAGATGCGATTCTCGTTGTTGGCTCGTCATGCTACCGAGTTGGTCCCTTCTGATAGGGAGAGAGTTAGTAGGTTTGTGGATGGCCTCACTTATCAGCTCCGCCTATTTATGACCCGGTAGAGAGTATCATATGCTACGTTCAAGCATGTTGTTGATATTGCTCGAGATATTGAGTTGGTTTTCCGCCAGGAGCGGGAGGAGAGGGAGGCCAAGAGGCCTCGTGGATCGGGCAGTTCTAGTGGTTCTCCTTTCATGGGGCAGTTTCAGCATGGTAGAGGCCGTTCATTTAGTCCTCCTCAGTCAGTCCGCCCAGCTTATAATGGTGCATCTTCGGGGCATGGTCCCTGTGGTTCTTAGTCAGGCCGTACATCATTTGGTGCCCTCCCAGCTCAGAGTGCAGCTTGAACACCACCAATTCAGAGTTCTTCTATGCATGAGTCTTCTAGTGGCCGTTCTGGTGCCAGGGGTTTCTATCATTCCCCGCCTCCAGCTCGAGGGAGTTGTTTTGAGTGTGAAGAGTTCGGGCACATGTGGAGGCAGTATCCCCGTTATTCCGATGGTTCATCTTAGCAAAAGGGCTAGCCCTTGACTTCAGCTCCAGTTACTTCACCACCCGCCCAGGCAGCCATGAGTGGTAGTCAGTCAGTCAGCCAGAGGCCGCCTAGAAGGGGAGGTCGAACAGGTGGACGTCAGGCCCGTATGTATGTATTTCCAGCCAGGCCGAATGTTATGGCCTCCGATACAGTGATCGCAGGTATTGTCTTAGTTTGTTGCCGAGATGTTTTGGCTTTATTTTACCCTGGTTCTACATATTCCGATGTTTCTTCATATTTTGCCCATTTTTCAGATATGCCCCGTGAGTCTTTAGTTACCTCTGTTCATGTGTCAACTCCGGTGGGCGATATTGTTGTTGTAGACCGTGTGTATCAGTCGTGTGTGATATCTATTGGGGATCTGGAGACCCGAGTGGACCTACTGTTACTTAGCATGATCGATTTTGATGTGATATTGGGCATGGATTGGTTATGTCCCTGTCATGTTGTTCTTGATTGTCACGCTAAGACTGTGACCCTAGCTATGCCGGGATGTCCGAGGATTGAGTGGAGAGGTTCTTCTAAGTATATGCCTAGTAGGGTGATTTCCTACCTGAAGGCTCAGCGCATGGCTGAGAAAGGGTTTTTATCTTATCTGTCTTTTGTGAGGGATGTCAGTGGTGAGACTCCCGCTATTGATTCCGTTCCTATGGTCCGTGACTTTCCGGACGTGTTTCCTGCAGACCTGTCAGGCATGGGGCATGATAAGGACATTGATTTTGGTATTGACCTAGTGCCAGGCACCCAACCTATTTCTATTCCACCTTATCGTATGGCACCAGCGGAGCTAAAGGAATTAAAGGAGCAGCTTTAGGAAATCCTAGATAAGGGTTTCATTCGGCCTAGTGTGTCACCTTGGGGTGCACCGGTGTTGTTTGTAAAGAAGAAGGATGGTTCTATGCAGATGTGTATTGATTATTGGCAGCTGAACAGAGTTACAGTGAAGACGGTATCCCATGCCTCGTGTAGATGACTTGTTTGATCAGTTGCAGGGTGCTAGGGTATTTTCCAAATTTACTTGCATTCCGGTTATCATCAGTTGAAGATTCGGGAGCCAGACATCCCGAAGACTGCTTTCAAGACTAGATATGGTCATTATGAGTTCCTGGTTATGTCATTTGGGCTGACCAATGCCCCAGTAGCCTTTATGCACTTGATGAACAATGTATTTCAGCCTTATCTGGATTCTTTCGTCATCGTGTTCATTGATGATATCTTGGTGTATTCCTGATATCGGGAGGATCATGAGCAGCATTTGAGAGTTGTGCTTCAGACCTTGAGAGAGAAGAGATTGGACGCAAAATTTTTGAAGTGTGAGTTCTGGCTTGATTCAGTAGCATTCTTGGGGCACGTGGTGTCCAGTGAGGGTATTCAGGTTGATCCCAAGAAGGTAGAGGCGGTGCAGAGTTGGCATAGACCGTCATCAGCTACTGAGATTCGCAATTTCCTTGGTTTGGCAGGGTACTATCGTCGTTTCATCAAGGGATTTTAATATATTGCAGCACCTATGACCAGACTGACCCAGAAGGGTGCTCAGTTCAGGTGGACTGAGGAGTGTGAGGAGAGATTTCAGAAGCTCAAGTCAGCTTTGACTACAGCTCCGGTATTGATTTTGCCTACGGGTTAAGCTTCTTATACAGTTTACTGTGATGCCTCGAGAGATGGCCTTGGAGCAGTTTTGATTGAGGATTGTAGGGTGATTGCCTACGCGTCCAGACAATTGAAGGTGCACGAGAAGAATTATCCTGCGCACAATCTTGAGCTAGCAGCTATTGTTCACCCCTTGAAGATTTGGCGTCATTATTTGTATGGAGTGCATTGTGATATTTTCATTGATCATCGTAGTTTGCAGCATCTGCTTAAGTAGCAGGATCTGAATTTGCATCAGAGGAGGTGGTTGGAGCTTCTCAAGGATTATGACCTCACTATTTTATATCATCCGCGGAAGGCCAATGTAGTGGCCGATGCCCTGAGTCGCGTAGCGGAGAGTTTGGGGAATCTAGCCTACCTTCCAGCGGCAGAGCGACCATTAGCACTTTATGTTCAGGCCTTAGCGGGTCAGTTGGTGAGATTGGATCTATCAGCGCCTCCGCGGGTATTGGCTTGTGTAGCCTCCAAGTCTTCTCTTTATGATCAGATTAGAGCACGCCAGTATGATGATCCACATTTGCCTGTTCTTCAGGACAAGGTCCGTCGTGGTGATGCTAGTGATGTGGTTATTGGTGATGATGGGGTCATGAGGATACAGGTCCAGATGTGCATGCCCAATGTAGATGGGCTTCGAGATTTGATTCTAGCTGAGGCCCATAGTTCGCGGTATTCCATCCACCCGGGTGCCGTAAAGATGTATCAGTATCTGCAACACCATTATTGGTGGAGGCGAATGAAGAAAGATATTTTTGAGTTTGTGGGTCGGTGTCTCAACTGTCAGCAGGTCAAGTATGAGCACCAGAGACCAGGTGGATTGCTTCACAGATTTGATATTCTGGAGTAAAAGTGGGAGCGGATCACCATGGACTTCGTAGTTGGACTCCTACGGACTTCAAGGAGGTTTGATGCTATATGGGTTATTGTGGATCGGCTGACCAAGTCCGCGCACTTCATTCCTGTTGGTACTACATATTCTTCGGAGCGGTTAGCTGCGATTTATATCAAGGAGATTGTTCGACTACATGGGGTTCCAGTTTCTATCATTTCCGACAGAGGTACTTAGTTCACATCTCAGTTTTGAAGAGTCGTACAGAGAGAGTTGGGTACTTAGGTCAAGTTGAGCACAGCGTTTCATCCTCAGACCGACAGGCAGTCGGAACGTACTATTCAGATTTTGGAGGGTATGTTGCGTGCATGTGTCATTGATTTTGGGGGTTCATGGGACCAGTTTCTGCCACTCGCGGAGTTTGCATATAATAATAGTTATCAGTCGAGTATCCAGATGGCTCTGTATGAGGCTTTATATGGTAGGAGGTGCATATCTCCAGTTGGTTGGTTTGAGCCGGGCGAGGCTAGACTATTGGGCACAAACCTGGTTCAGGATGCGTTGGGTAAGGCTAAGTTGATTCAGGAGCAGCTTCACACGGTGTAGTCTAAGCAAAAGAGTTATGCGGACCGAAAGGTCCGGGATGTGTCATTCATGGTTAGGGATAAGGTATTGTTGAAGGTGTCACCCATGAAGGGTGTTATGCGGTTCGGGAAGAGGGAAAAGTTGAGTCCCAGGTTCATTGGGCCATTTGAGGTGCTTCAGAGGATTGGGGAGGTGGCTTATAGACTTGCCTTGCCTCCCAGCTTGGCGAGTATTAATCCGGTGTTCCATGTTTCGATGCTCTAGAAGTATGTTGGTGACCCGTCTCATGTTTTGGACTTCAGCACGGTTCAGCTCGAGGGTGATATGTCATATGAGGTAGAGCCAGTGGCTATTTTGGGTCGACAGGTCAGAAAGCTGAGGTCTAAGGATATAGCTTCAGTGAAGGTTCAGTGGAGAGGGCAGCCGGTGGAGGATGCCACCTGGGAGACCCGAGCGGGAGATACGGGATAGATATTCTCACTTATTCGAGAATCCATATATGTTTCTAGACCCGTTCGAGGACAAATGTTTGTTTAAGAGGGGGAGGATGTAACGACCCGGCCGGTCGTTCCGTGAGATTAGCCTCGTTTCTCGTATTTTTGCTTTATCATATGTTGCTTAGCCTATTTATGTTGTGTTGGTTTGGCTGGTTCGGGTTCGAAGTGATCGTGGTGATAATTAGACACTTAGTCTATTAAATTAGCTTAATAGTTAAAAAAGTCAACTTGGAGTTGACTTATTGGTAAACGACCTCGGAATGCAATTTTTATGGCTCAGATAGCTTCTTTCGATGATTTCTGACTTAGGAGGGCGTTCGGAATGAAGTTTCGATGTCCGGTGTAGAATTAGGCTTGAATTGACGAAAGTTAGTTTTTGGCGATTTCCGGTCGGCAGTGGAAAATAGGCTATCACGGTCGGAATGGAATTCCGGAAGTTGGAGAAGGTTCATAATATCATTTTGGATATGTGTGCAAAATTTCAAGACAATCGGAGGTGTTTTGGTTAGTTTCGGCATCGTTGGCGAAATTTAGAAGTTTCAAAGTTCATAGGCTTGAATTTGATGTAATTTTGGTGTTTTTGCATTGTTTTTGGTATTTAGAAGGCTCGACTAAGTTTGAATAAGGTTGTGGGTTGTGGTGGCATGTTTGGTTGAAGTCCCGAGGGCCTCGGGTATGTTTTGACAGGTTAACGGATCAAGTTTGGATGTTGGAAGTTGCAAAATTTTGCTGGTGTTCTGTTCTGGTGTCCTCCTATGCGATCGCGTGGGTAAGAATGTGATCGCATAGGCTAGTTGGGGGCAGAATGGGTTTTTATGCAGTGCGATCGCGTGGTGGAGGACGCGATCGCGTAGAGTGGGTCGTGTGTGCAAGGCAATCGCGTGGGTAATGTCCGCGAACACATCGGGTGTTCTAAGGCACGTGAGGGGGATGAGTGTTTGAGCTATGCGAACGCGTGTGTTTGTACACGAACGCATAGAGTGGGCTGGTATGTACATCATGAATGCATCCCTGGAAATGCGATCGCACTGAGGAAATTTAATTGCTGGGCAGAACGTTGTAAAGGCCATTTGTGCGAGATTAGCTCATTTCTTTCCTCCATTTTTGAACGAGTTGAGAGCTATTTGAGAGGGGTTTGAAGAAGAAATCAAAGGGGATCACTTGGAGTTAAGGTTCCAACTTCATAATTCGTTTATATGTCGTTTTCTAAATAATTAAACCGGAAAATTGTTGAAATTAAACCCAAATTTGGAGAAGAAAGGTGCATGGAATTTGGAATTTTCTTTTGAGGATTTGAGTGGGCAATTGTGGTCCGATTTTAGTGTTCTTGGTACGTATAGGCTCGTGGGAGGACGAGGATTCTAGTGATTTATCAAATTCCGAGACGTGGGTCTGAGGCTCAGGTTTGGCCGAATTTAGAGATTTCTGTATAAATTGAAAGTTTTCGATTGGGTTGTGTTCCTTTAGCGTATATTGATGATGTTAACCTGGTTTTGGTTAGCTTCAGAGAAATCGGGAGCCAACTTGAGGGACAAGAGCATCGCGGATTAGTATTGTGGCCTGGTAGAGGTAAGTAATGGTTATAAATCTTGTCCTTAGGGTATGAAACCCCGGACATCATATTTCTTACTGTTTTTAGAATGGCGCACATGTCAGATGATGAGTATGTGGCGCGCACTGATTTTTTTATTGGACTTGGTCCTTTCCGCGGCAACTATTTAGTTGCGTATTTTACTCTAAATCATATGTTAAATTGTGTTCTAAAGACTATTGCTATATTTGGGCTATACCATGTTTGGGGCCTTGTGCCGACTTGTTTAGACCCCTTGGGGGATTTTTACTACTATTTTGTCACTATTGATTTATGATTTACAGTCAGTCATGTTGTGCTTAACTGTTTTCAAAACTCAGCCTTATTGACACTATTTTGAGATATAAAAAAAAATAATGTTTTGGGTCGAGTACCCCGTTTTACTGATACGCCCGAGGGGCTTTTGAGAGGTTCTGACTGAGTGAGGTCGAGGGCCTGATTGTGAGGATATGATACGTCACGAGGTGGCTTGGTATTAGCGCTTGGGCTGAAGGATCCCCTCCGGAGTCTTTACACACCTATAGTGAGCGCAAGTACCTACTGAGTGCTGAGTGCCGAGTGATGATTGATCGGGAGGCATGAGTGAAAGTGAGGTTGACTGAGGGGCTGATATTGAGTGGCTGTGAGGTGCTGAGTAATGTATTTCCCGAGGGGCGATTTATGATTCATGTTTCTGCCCGAGCGGCTACTTATGATTTATTTCATTTTTACACTAAGTCATTCGGTTATTTTTATTTCTGGAATTGTTGGAAAAACACATTTTTCAAAGGATTTTCTGAAGTTGGTTTTAAGGCATGATGATTTCATATATCTATGTATATATTATTGGGAAGAAAAGGTTGTGCTTATTGTGAACTGATGCTATTGATTTTTATGTGTTTCTTGCCGCTTAGACTTGATTTATTCCCATTACTACTGAGTTGGCATACTCACATTACTACCTGCACCCATGTGTGCAGATTCAGGTGCAGATACTGAGCGTTAGCCATCTATTCTTTGCGGAGCCGGAGTTCGGGATATAGAGGTAGTTGTTCAGCATCCACATCATCTCTATTTTCCCCTTCTTTTGTTGTACCTATCTATTCATTCGGAGATTTTGTAATATAATAGTACACTTGTTGGTATATTTCTTAGATGCTCATGACATGTTGACTCCGAATTTTGGGATGGTTTAGACTATTTAGCTGTTTATTTTGCCTAATGAATTCAGTAATTCTATATACTTTATGAAATGTGTAAAATGGCTGGGATTTTAGAAAGAAACTGTAATTTTGTGAATGTGAGCTAGCCTAGTTCCATGATAGGCGCCATCATGGCCGGTTTAGTATTTGGGATCGTGACATTACTAGTCCATAAATATCGGATATTATAGCTCGGGTCGTGTTTTATCCCAAATCAACAATCTTCAACGAAACTCATTTTTTTTGATTCGTTTACCCTTTAACCTTCACGACACTTACTTATCGCTTATTATAAATAGCATAAATGCTTATAACCTCAAAAATAATCTCATCCCCGAGTCTACGTCAATTACCGTACGATGAAACTTTTACGTACAAAATGATGGATATAACATCCTTCCCCCCCCCCCCTTAGAAACATTCTTCCTCGAATGTTTAACTCCCTGGGATATATATATATATATATATTGGAAGAGTCGCCTTTGTAACATTACTACTATCAACCCTTTCTGTAGAAAACTCAATAATTTAATGCCACATATTGTCACAATCGTCAATCACGACAATGCCCTCACACGACCAATGACAATAACTAACACAGGAGTCCATACTTGTCCCTTAAGGCTGTGACGTCTCAGTCGGATCCTTCTGGAGGAGGAAACAAGTGAGTATATCTAAACTTCATGTCTTATTCGTCTTCCCAAGTCATTTCTTCCACATTATTGTTTCTCCAATGTACTTTCACTGAAGCTATGTTTTTAGTCCTCAACCTCCGAACCTGTCTATCCAGTATAACAATGGAAGTTTCCTCATATGATATCTGCTATGTGACATGATCATCGTCAACTGATATGATCCTGGAAGGATCTCCGATATATTTACAAAGCATAGACACATGAAAGACTGGATGCACAAATTCCAAGCCAGAAGGCAAGTCTAACTCATATGCTACCTCGCCAACCTTGTGTATGATCTTATATGGTCCAATGTACCGAGGGGTAAGTTTTCCTTTCTTTCCGAACCTCATAACGCCTTTTATCAGTGATACTTTTAGGAATACCCAATCTTCAACTTGGGACTCCAAGTCTCATCGTCGATTATCCGCATAAGACTTCTGACGACTTTGAGCTTCTAATAGGCTATCTTGTATAAGCTTAATCTTCTTGATCGCCTGTTGTACCAATTCTAGTCCGATTAACTTAGTTTCCCCAACATCGAACCATCCTATAGGCAACCTACACTTTCATCCATAAAGAGCTTCGTATGGAGCCATCTTAATACTGGAATGATAGTTATTATTATACGTGAACTCAATAAGCGGCAAATGATCATCCCAGCTACCCTAGAAGTCTATCACACAAACCCGTAACATATCCCCAAGTGTCTGAATAGTATGATCAGCATATCCGTCTGTCTGGGGACTCAGGTAAGTCTTAGTACCGCTAGAAGTCGACAAGTCCACATATAATCCAGCTATACATAACTGTCTACAGACCTATAACAGAATATACAAATGTAAAAGGATGGGACTGGGCCCTATCATACCCATATATGTATACAAACACACAATACCAAAACTAAAAGCAACTCTGGAGAAAATGGAGCGCACCAACACCTTTCACTGATCTGATAACCTACATGGAGGACTCTCAACCTGTCTATCGGGACCTGCAAAAAATGAAACACAGTGACCCCACAAGAAATGGACTTCAGTACAAATAATGTACCGAGTATGTAAGGAATAAAAATCTGTAAACAAAATACATGAGAGAAACATAGAGTAAAAGACTCAACATGTAAGTCTGAATAGCTTTGTGAATCATTTCGTATTTATAATGTCATGCATATGCATATAAATATCATAAAATGCATATATATATATATATATATATATATATATATATATATATATATATATATATATATATATATATATATGCGTACATAACATCATCAAGCCTCTGAGGGCATCTCATCATCTCATCTCGTCCACTGTGGGCAAATCAGCAACGTATACCAGGTGATCAGGTGGTGGTGCGTATATAACACCGTAACCTTTTCCCATATCCCATATACATATAATATACGAGTATATAATGCCATCTGGTCATTGATCAATGTAGATGTATGAATGAATGAAATGCATAAGAAATACGCTAATAAGATTTCTTGGAATGTCATAAGATCAAAGCCCTTGATTAATATCATGAAATAAACTTTATCAACTTACGTATTTTCCAAGACCATGAACAGATGATAGAATAATAGGACACACGGGGAATTAAGAACATAGGCAGCTCTAGTATTTCTATGAATAGAGTCATTTATGAAAGTTGTGCATTTGCCCGTTTCGTTTGTATTGTATGGATCATGCCAAAAGGAAAGAAGGGATAGCCTTAATATACCGAAACCGATTCTCTTGACAATCTCTCTAACACATGTCAATCGCGACGAAACACATAACGGCGAGATCTAGATAGGGAATAATCCGTATAATATTCTTGAGAAAGATTGCATTGTACTCCCTTATAATTGTAAACTCTCACGTTTCTTAAGATTATATGAAATCTTGTTTGAAATGTTGAAGGTCCATTCTTAAAGTTTGATATATGCACCTCTCTTTAAAATTAGAGAGGTCTTATATTTGAATGCGTGTGGGCCTCACTTCATGTGGTGGTTTAACCACATAACACCTTAACTTGCCACCTTACCTTAATGACCTAAGAGTCATTAACTTTGGGGTGGTTTGCTACCACGTTGGGGGGAGGGGGGGTTAGTCTTATCCAAAGTCTTTGATTAATCACCCAACAATTCCTTAATTAACTAGGTAATCTCTCATTACCCAATAATTAACCAATTACCCACATAATTAAGAATTTTGTCAAATTACTTAAAATACTACTCACTTTTAACATACCTTATACACCTTACTATTATGCTCATGTGGTACCTTGCCATTGGGCAGTGTCTTTTAAAATATCGGGACTTAGGCTTTTTGGTTCATTTCTTTCACTTGTTGGATGAGTTTAGAGCTGTTTGTAGAGGGGTTTTCACCTAGAACTTTTAGGTAAGTAATTTCTATAGAATATGAGTTTAATACATGCATTTTGGGTATATTCTTAACATATAAATTGTAAAAATTATTGGTCTAGTTGAAAAACCTAGGTTGTGATAAAAATGGGATTAAATCAGAAAAATGATTATAGAATTGGGTAGAAATTATATATTTGAGTTTGTGAGGTTATGGATAACACTTATCGTCATACATTTTTGGAATTCGGGCATGTGGACCCGGGGTAAATAATCATTTATTCACGGTTAGTTATGGTGTCATTATTATTATTCGCGTATTCCATGCCTATTTAGAATTTTTGTATTTTAATTGTTGGCCCATAGTAAGTGTCGATGTCGACCCCTCATCACTACTTCTTGGAGGTTAGATTGGATACTTACTGGGTTCATGTTGTTTATGAACTCACGCTACACTTCTCCACTAATCGTGCAGGATCTGAGGCAGGTGCATCTGGCATCCATTCAGGTGCGCACCCTCGTTACCCTGAGGCATAGTGGTGAGCTGCCCTCTGAGTCCATCCTGCAGCACCCGCAGTCTCTCTTTTGTATTTACTTTCTGTCTATCTTATTTCCGACAGTAGCATAGGTTTTTTATATATTCTACTAGTTACTCATACATTTATGACACCGGATTTTTGGAACATGAATATTTATTTCATTGTATATGCTCTTTCATTAGTTTACGCTTTACTTACTACAATTTTCCACTTCTCATCTACTTAATAATAATAATCAACTACTTTTAAATTATTAAAAAGAATAAATACATGACTACTTCTCCGTTGGCTTGCTTAGAGGGTACATTGGGAGCCATCACGGCCTATAGGGCAAATTGGGTCGTGACAACTTGGTATCAGAGCACTAGGTTCATGTGGGTCTCACAAGTCATGAGAAGGCCTAATTGAGTCTCGCGGATCGGTACGGAGATGTCCGTACATATCTTCGAGATGCTATAGGGTATTAGGAAACTTCTCTTTCTTCATCTCCTATCATGAAATTGATGCTATGCTAGGTATCTTTCTCTTACTCTCTCACGGATGGTGAGAACGCGCGCGGTAGATATACCCGACCGTGGAGGAGCTACTCCCCATGTTGCTAGAGGCTGGGGGAGGGCTCCAGCTCGTGGTAGAGGATGATGGCGTGCTATAGTTTTTCCAGTTGTGCCACCAGCGATTCCAGTGGAGGATCCTGTTATTGAGGAGCAGGGCGAGGTGCATACAGCGGAGCCGGCCCTAGTGGATTACATGTATGCACTAGGATTCCAGGAGGTCGTAGGGCGTATGTTGTGGTTCATGGATTCTATGACGCAAGTTGGTTTACATCTAGCAGACCCACCCATATCTCAGGCGAGAGGCGAGAGCAAACCCTTACCGATTAGGCTCCAGGGAATGAAACTTACATATATTAGACCATGGTCACACTACCTATGGTCCGAACTCAGGCAGTTGCAGCGTTGTACCTGAGCCCAGACCAGTTACGGCCGACGAGCCGTAGAATCTATTAGAGAGATGGACCAGGCTACATCCTCCTACCTTTGGAAGTGAGATACATGAGGAACCCGTGAAATTTATTGATCGTTGTAGGGACAGAGTGAACAACATGAGGATATTGGAGTCCCACGGGGTGGACTTTACCACATTTCAATTGGAGGGCAAGGCCCGGAGATGGTGACAGTCCTATCTTTTCAGCACACCAACATGTTCTCCTCCCTTGACTTAGGACCAGTTCACGCATCTCTTTTTGAAGAGATATATCCATCCCTCTTAGAGGGAAGACCTGCGAGGCCAGTTCGAGCAGCTCCAACAGGGTCAGATGTCAGTGACCGACTATGAAGCGAGATTCTCTGAGTTGTTTCGCCATGCACTTATGATACTCCCCACCGATGCAGATAGAGTGCGGATTCAGGTCCCCAGTTAGACTTAGGGTCAGTCATTTTCTACATCGAGAGGTTGTTTTGAGTGTGGGGATCTTGGTTATGTGAGGAGATTCTGCTTCAGGCTTCGGGGAAAGGCATTACAGCAAGGTTATCAGCCTATGATTACAGTGCCAGTTGTCGCACCAGTCGTCCGGCTTCTTAGAGGTGGCGGGAAAGTGGGTAAGGGTCTTCCTAGAGGTGGAGGCCAGTCAGGTTGCACTCCATCTAGGTTCTATTCCTTTCCAACCAAACCAGATGCACTAGCCTTAGAAGTCGTGATCTCATGTATTATTTGTATCTGCGGTGGGAATGCTTCGATACTATTTATTTGATCCAGGGCCAATGTATTCATATGTTTAATCTTTGTTTGGTCATTTTTTGGGTGTTCCTTGCAATTCCTTGGGTACTCTTGTTGGGCGATTCTGTTGTTATGGATAGGATCTATCTGTCATGTATCATGAATTTTTGCGGTTATGAGACTAGAGCGGATCTTATGTTGCTCAATATGATCGACTTTGAGGTCATCCTGGTCATGGATTGGTTATCTCAATATCATGCCATCCTTGATTTCCATGCCAAGATTGTTACCTTGGCGATGCCAGAGTTTCCTAGATTGGATTGGAAGGGCTCATCTATCAATGCATCTATTCAGGTTATCCCTTTCCTAAGGGCTCGACACATGGTCGATAAGGGTCTTTTGGCTTGTCTAGCTTATGTTTGGGATACTATCGCAGAGACTCCAATGCTTGATTCAGTGCCCGTGGTCCGAGAGTTCTCCGATGTGTTTCCTTTTGATCTACCAGGCATGAAACCATATAGTGATATCAATTTCTTTATTGATTTGGATCTAGGTACCCAGCCCATCTCTATTCCACTTCACTGCATAGCTCCGAAAGAGTTGAAGTATTTGAAGGAACAGCTTGAGGAGTTGCTAGTAAAGGGGTTCGTCGGACTAAGTGTGTCATCTTGGAGTTCACCGATGTTGTTCGTGAAGAAAAAGGATAGGACTATGCGCATGTGCATTGATTACCACCAGTTAAACAAAGTTACCATTAAGAACAAGTACATGTTGCCGCATATTGATGATTTGTTTGACCAGTTGCAGGGTGCAAGGGTGTTCTCTAAGATCGACTTTAGAACAGGGTATCATCGGCTAAAGATTCGTGATTCGGATGTTCCGAAGACAGCTTTCCGGGCTAGATATGGCCACTATGAGTTTCTAGTGATGTCCTTCATCTTGATCAACACTTCGACGCGTTTATGGATTTGATGAACTGAGAGTTCATACCATATTGACTTTTTTGTCATTGTCTTCATTGATGACATATTGATCTACTCATGTAGCATGGAGGAGTACCAAAGAACAGGTGGCCTACTCTAGCAGATGGTTATACCTGAGTGGAAATGGGAGCGCATCACTATGGACTTCGTAGTTAGGTTTTCGCGAACCTTGAGGAAGTTTGATGCAGTTTGGGTCATTGTCAATAGGTTGACCAAGTTGGAACACTTTATTCCGGTTATGATTATGTATTCTTCAGAGACATTGGCCCAAATTTACATTCAGGAGATTGATCGGTTGCATAGTGTGCCTGTTTTCATCATATCAGATAGAGGCCCTCAGATGACTTCGCAATTCTGGAAGGCAGTACAGAGTAAGTTGGGGACTCGAGTAGAGCTCAACACATCCTTTCATCCGCAAAGCGACGGGCAGTCAGAGCGGACGGTTCAGATCTTGGAGAATATGCTTAGAGCATGTGTGATTGACTTCAGAGGGCAGTGGGATCGATTCTTGCCTTCAGTCGTGTTTCCTTATAACAACAGTTATTAGTACAACATTGAGATAACTCCATTTGAGGCTTTGTATGGTTGGCGATGTAGTTTGCCCACCGGATGTGAGTCGGTTAGGCTAGGTTATATGGTACTGATTTAGTGAAATATGCCTCGGAGAAGGTGAAGTTGATTAAGGAGCGACTTCGCACAACACAATCCAGACAGAAGAGTTATGTGGATCGTAAGGCACGCTATTTATCATTTATGGTGGGGGAGAAGGTTTTCTTGAAAGTCTCACCAATTAAGGGAATCATGAGGTTCAGAAAGAAGGGAAAGTTGAGCCCAAGGTTTATAGGTCCATTTGAGGTTATGAGGCGAGTTCGAGAGGTTGCTTATAAGCTCGGTTTGCCTCCCAGTCTATCAGGAGTTCATCTAGTTCTTGACGTGTCTATGCTTTGTAAGTATCATGCCGATAGGCCGCATGTGTTACAATTTAATACAGTTCAGCTAGATGAGAGCCTGGGTTATGAGGAGGAGCCAGTTTCCAATGTTGACAAGAAAGTTCTCCAGTTCAGGTCCAAGAAGATTTCCGCGGTAAAGGTTCAGTGGAGGGGTCAACCAGTTGAGGAGGCAGCTTGTGAAACCGAGGAGGACATGCGGAGCAGATACGCACACCTATTCAGCACTCCAAGTATGATTATATACCCGTTCGAGGATGAATGCATGTTTAAGAGGTGGAGAATGTAACGACCCCACCGGTCAGTTTCCTATCTAGATCCATGTTCCCCTAATTAAGACTTTTCGTATGTGCCTTGCAGATTTATTGACCTGTGAGAATGGTTAGTTCGGGTTTGGAAGGGTTCGGCTTAAAATCAGAACACTTAGTTTCTTAATAGTGGATTAAAATTGTTAAGTTTTACTTTAGTCCACATTTGAGTAAACGACCTCGAAATCGGGATTTAAAGGTCTCAATAGGTTCGTATGATGATTTTGGACTTGGGCGTATGTTTGGATTGAAAATTGGTGCATTGAAGGTTTTCAAGTTCTTTAAGTTTGGTTTGAATTAGGTTTTGGTGTTATCGACGCCCATTCGGAATTCCGAGTCTGGAAATAGTTCCATATGGTGATTTATGACTTGTACACAAAATTTGGTGTCATTACGAGTAGTCTAAGAATGTTTTGAGAGACGGGGAATGCGTTCGCGAGGCCCTCGGTCACTGGAATTCGTTTTCTCTCTCATTCCTTCACGTTAGCCAAGTGTGAGTGTCACGCCCCAAAACAGAGGGACGAGACCGGCACCTAACCGAATGATTTCGGTCAAGCGGACCTAGATTTCCTTTCCTACTCAACGCGTTACCCCGTGAACAATATACAAATTTATAATGAATTTACAACCAAATTTCCATTTTTCCTCTTTTAAAGCTTCAACATTTGAAAATCCCAAAATGTACAAACTAAGCACAACATTTCCAACACGGAACCAAGATTACAAATAATTACAACTACTACCCAAAATACATACAACCCACACAGTGTCTACGGAGCATCTAAGAGTACTAGGAGTTTACATAATTATTGCCGGCAACTAGGCCCCGGCTATACCTTAAAAGACATAAAATATACAAAAGAGATGATATAGACTACACACGGCCCCGAGAGGAAATGAGGCTCACCAGAACTGCTAGAGAGATGAAGAGGAGGCACCACTAACGGCGAACCGAGATACTTGCTATAGAACCACCTACATCTATATAGAAGATTTAGAGCCCCCGGCAAAAGGGAGTTAGTACCATTGAATAGTACTAGTATGTATAAACAAAGTGTATTCTAAGTAGAATCAAACAGTACACAATTAGAAAACAATCAGCGTAACCACACAAGTACCACACAGGTATACAAAAAATCACAAATGAAGATTTCACAGTTACTTGTTTCAATTGCTCATCTGTTGTGGAGGGAACCCGATCCCACCGTACATTCTCATCTCACCCTTATTACATCTCCACCCTTATTACTTCGTGTTGCGGCGTGCAACCCGATTCCACCATACAATCACATTTCACCCTTATTACCTCTCCACCCTTATTACTTCGTGTTGCGGCGTTCAACCCGATCCCAGCTTACAATTGTGTTGTGGCGTGGAACCCCGATCCCACCTTACAATTCTATTGCAGCGTGCAACCCGATCTCACCTTACAATCACATTTCACATAAACAACCACCAACAATTATATCGCAAGGATCTTCATCATGAAGAACATAAGTTCATATTAACCAATAACTATGTGAAATCAAGGCACAATAATACTTACCAATCAGTAATTCATATATGGCGTTGCCACAATCATTTAACTCAATAAAATCAGCCAATATTTACTTTCATCATTTGCTACACGACCTTTAGCACTTTGATACATTCAACAATGTAATTAATATCAACAAACCAACAATTCAATCACAAATATTCTCATCGTCAAGGATATTCATTCGTAATAACCAAGTAACCATATGAAATCAAGGCCACAAAAATCTTTATCAAACAGTGAGCCATATACGGTATGCCATCAACACATAGCTCAATTAGTTTATATCTGTTTCCTTTCCATTATTTACTACACAGCATTTAGCACTTACATACATTCAACATTTTGTTTCATTATCATTTCTTTCAATTTGCAGCACATCCTCTCATACCGATGTATCCAACATTTAACGAGCTTTGCACATGATAGAATAAGCACAAAGAATCACCTTTTCGCAAGCTCATGTAACATGGTAATCGACTAAGAAATTTAACGAAGTCTTACACCTCGACACAGCAGGGAAATCAATTCAAATATGCTCAAGCAAGAATTTCATACCGAGTGCTCGGACACCAACAAGATGACTCTACAAGGATTAAAGTTAGCCATACATACCTTGATTTGGGATTTTTCCTTAATTTCTACCACAATTCATCAGACCGTCTAGCACCGTCAATCTCTTATGGTGAAGAAAATGGTGTCCTACTTGATTAGTTCCAAGCTTGAGTGATGAAGGAGGATCACATTGATGAAGTTGGGACTTTCTCTCTCTAGAACTCTCTCTTCCCTCTCTCTGTTTTGTTCATAAAATCTTTAAAATGGAAGGGGGTAAGTGTTTTAATGAACTGGGGGTCGGGTATAAAATTAGAAATTTAACAGTCCCGAAGTAGAAATGCGGTCAAGAATGCGATCGCATTCCTTCAATGCGGTCCGCATTCCTATCGCATAAATGGCCCTCAAAATGGACAAAAAGAAAAGTAGACTGCCCAGGTATGCGACCACTATGCAGTCTGCATACCTGTTATGCGATCGCATAGTGCGTCGCATAACTCCCTCCGCAAAAGTCAAGGTGCAAGAATGGGACAACTATGTGCCCCACATTCGTGAAATGTGATCGCATTCTAGGCCGCATAGTTGTCCTCAAAATGGACAGCAAACTGTCCAAGTATGCGACCACTATGCGGTCCACAAACCTGATCTGCGATAGCATAGTGGACCGCAGACCTGCGCAAATCTGGAAAATTATATCTTTTAAGTCTCGGGGTACTTTTTACTCAAAAAGGGTCCATTTTAAGAATTTCTACAGTTATAACAACACGAGGACCTGTTTGGGCATTATTTTTAGCCATAAAATTTTATGGGTCTTTACATTGTCCCCCACTTAAAATCATTCGTCCTCGAATGAGGATCAGGGAATCACTAGAGTAGGAAAACACAAAATAAGGCAACCCCCAAGTTTTTACTAACTCCATATTTCCTGAAAATTTTGCCAGAGTTTCCTTTGTAGTTAGGCCTATCTACCTGTCAGAGAGCCCCCGAAACACATGTTTAACCAATTCCACACATTACCAGTTACTCTATCAACTTACACATAATTCGGTCATTTCAACAAGCTACATGTAACTCAATTACTCCCACAAGACTCGCATAGTTCGGTTAACTCCACAAATTGGCACATAATTTAACTATTACAATGAGTTGCACATAATCCAACTAATCACAACAACATATACATTTATGGAACAAAGTTTAAGAAGTCACAATAGTAGGGTAATTAGGGGAGTGGAGTGTTCTTGCACAAAATTTAACATAATATATAATTGCTTAGGAATGACAACTTTCAAAACCACTATCGGAATTATTCAAACAAGTGGGGATATTTCTCTTTCCGCTTCCCATGTGGCTTGTTCGACTTGTTGATTCCGCCACAATACTTTAACATAAGCAATCTCTTTGTTCCTCAATCTGCGGACTTGCCTATCAAGAATAGCAACTGGACCCTCTTCATATGACAATCCTTCATTAATTTCAACCGTATCAACCGGCACAATGGCGGATGGATCCCCAATCACCTTTTTCAACATGGACACATGAAACACTGGGTGCACTAATGACATCTCAGGGGGCAATTCTAGCCTATAATCCACCTGTCCTATCCTTTAAGCGATCCGGTACCGCCCGACATACCTAGGTCTCAATTTCCCTTTCTTACCAAACCGCATCACTCCTTTCATGGGAGACACCTTCAACAATACCAAATCATCTACTTGAAACTCCAAATCTCTTCGACGAACGTCCGCATAGGATTTCTGACAACTCTGAGCAGTCTTTATCCTTTCCTGAATGACTTTAACCTTTTTCATAGCTTGGTGCACAAGATACGGTCCTAGCAGTTCCGCCTCGCCAACCTCAAACCATCCAATCGGAGACCTACACCTCCTTCCGTACAATGCCTCAAATGGGGCCATTCGAATACTAGAATGGAAACTGTTATTGTAAGAAAATTCTATAAGCGGCAAGTGATCATCCCATCTGACCTTGAAATCTAATACACAAGCCTGTAACATATCTTCAAGCGTCTGAATGGTCCGCTCTACCTGCCTATCAGTCTGTGGGTGGAATATTGTGCTAAGATTTACCTGCATACCCAAACCTTGCTGAAATTTCTTCCAAAAGTTAGTTGTGAACTGGGTCTCTCGATCCGAGATAATAGATACTGAAGTTCCATGGAGTCTGACTATTTCCTTGATATACAACTAAGCATACTGTTCCACAGTATCGGTGGACTTGACTGGCAAGAAGTGAGTTGATTTCGTGAGCCGATCCACTATCACCCAAATTGAGTCGAACATGCACTGAGTGCGGGGTAACCCTACCACAAAGTCCATATTGATCATCTCCCATTTCCACATTGGTATTTCCATAAGCTGCGTCAACCCACCTGGCCTCTGATGCTCGGCCTTCACTTGCTGACAATTTGGACACCTACCACAAAGTCCGCCACACCCCTCTTCATACCATTCCACCAATAAATCTCTTTGAGATCATGATACATCTTCGTAGAACCTGGGTGTACTGAATACCTTGAATTGTAAGCCTCTGCCATTACCCTTTCCCAAAGATCATCCACGTCCGCAACACATAGCCTCCCTTGGCACCGCAAAATACCATCATCATTACCGAGTGAAAATGTTGTAGTCTTGTGATTCAGAATTGCTTCTCTCAACTGCGCCAAAGCTGGATCCCTGAATTGCTTTCCCTTGACTTCCGCTACAAGTAAAGACTTCACTCTGTTACGCTTCCCCAGACTGGCCAACTGATAAACCTCTCGAGCCAAAAGCCTCTGACCTGCTTTCAAGTGAGCCAAGCTACCCATGGATTTCCGACTAAGAGCATCTGCTACCACATTCGCCTTTCCTTGATGGTACAAAATATTCAAATCATAATCCTTGAGCAATTCTAACCACCTCTGCTACCTTAAGTTCAACTCCTTTTGTTTGAAAAAATATTGAAGACTATTGTGGTCTGTGAACACGTCCACATGGACCCCGTAAAGATAATGCCGCCAGATCTTTAATGCAAACACAACCGCCGCGAGCTCCAAATCATGCGTCAGATAATTCTTTTCGTGATTCTTGAGCTGCCTAGAAGCATATGCTATTACCTTACCACATTGCATCAATACACACCCCAAACCAACCCTTGAAGCATCACAATACACCACAAACCCTTCTGAATCTTCTGGCAAGGTCAACACTGGCGACGTAGTCAATCTCAATTTCAATTCCTGAAAACTCTTTTCACAAGCATCAGACCACTGGAACTTAACCGCCTTCCACGTCAGCTTAGTCAATGGGGAGGCGAGGGTAGAGAATACCTCCACGAACCTCCGATAATATCCAGCCAAACCCAAGAAACTGCGAATCTTTGTCGGGGTCGTTGGCCTAGGACAATCCTTTAGCGCTGCAATATTTTGGGGATCAACCCGAATACCTTCCCTGGAAACAACACGACCCAAAAAGGCGACTGATTCTAGCCAAAATTCACATTTTGAAAACTTTTCATACAACTGGTGCTGATGAAGAGTCTGCAGAACTGCCCTGAGGTGAGTAGCATGATCTTCCTGACTTCGCGAATAAACAAGGATATCGTCAATGAAGACAATCACAAAGGAGTCAAGAAACGGTTTGAAAACCCGATTCATAAGATCCATAAAAGCGGCTGGGGTGTTTTGTTAGCCTAAAAGACATGAAGAGAAATTCAAAGTGCCCATATCGAGTTCTGAAGGCAGTCTTAGCAATATCGTGCTCCCTGATCTTTAACTGGTGATACCCAGATCGCAAATCAATCTTTGAGAAGAACTTGGCACCTTGCAAATGGTCGAACAAATCATCTATCCGAGGCAATGGGTATTTGTTTTTGATGGTGACCTTGTTGAGCTGCCGATAATCAATACATATTTGAAGCGATCCGTCTTTCTTTCTGACAAAAAAAACAGGTGCGCCCCAAGGCAACACACTTGGCCATATGAAACCCTTTTCTAATAGATCTTTCAATTTCTCTTTTAACTCTCTCAATTCTGTTGGCACCATTCGGTAAGGTGGAATAGATATTGGCTGCGTATCTGGCAATACATCAATCCCAAAATCGATCTCTCTATCTAGTGGAATCCTAGGAAGCTCGTCCGAAAATACTTTGAGAAATCCATTCACAGCAGGCACAGATTCGGGAGCAGGCACCTCTGAAGTGGTGTCCGCAACCCGGACAAAATGGTAGATGCACTCTTTTCTGATCATCTTTGAGGCTATAAGGTAGGAAATAAATCTACCTCTTGGCACAACATTATTCCCCTCCCACTCAATAACTGATTCATTAGGAAACTCAAGCCTCGTAATCCTGGTTCGGCAGTCGAGTTTAGCAAAGCACGAAATAGAGCCAATCCATCCCCATAATTACATCAAAATCTACCATTTCTAACTCAATAAGATCGACCGCGGTATCCCGACCACGCACCGTGACAACACAATTCCTATAGACTCGCACGGCCATAATAGAATCACCAACCGGAGTCGACACAGAGAACGGATCGTGAAGCTTTTCGGGTTCTATCCTAAAACTTGAAGCAATAAATGGAGTAACATACGACAAAGAAGACCCGGGATCAATAAGAACATAAACATCATGTGACTGAACAGTCAGAATACTTGTGACAACATCGGAGAAGCCTCTGCACTCTGGCGACCACTCAGAGCATAGAACAGACTGGGTCCCTCTCGACCCCGGGCTCCACCCCTAGTTGTACCGCGCCCTGCTGGAGCTGGAGGGCGTGTTGAAGATGTAGCGGCTGAAGAGTTGGATGCCTGAGCAGTACCCCTACTCGCACCTTGACTGGGTGATTGGCAGTCTCGCTGGATATGGCCTCTCTCTCCGCATCTATGACATACCAGTATGTCCAAGTAACAAGGCTAAGAATGAGACCTCCCACACTTAGGGCATGGGACCCTCCGCTGTTGTTGGGACCTCCTACCTGAACAACCCGACTGATGGAACCTTCTGCTATCTGAACCTGGTCCAAAGCAACCCCCTGCTGATAACTGCGCCCTGCTGATTGGGCACTGGCTGAGGACTGAGCATAGGACTAGGATGGCCCTGATGACCCTCTCCAAAGGGCTGATCTCCCACCTTCCACTGAACTCCCAGGGTACCCCATTGATCGGGCCCTACTACCACTCTCTCCATCCTTATCTTCAACTTCCGAGCCTCTGTGGCCTGGGTGAATCCCACGATCTTCCTATAATTCATATCTGAATGCAAGGCAGTTGTAGCAGCTTCATTAACAACCAAGGGACCAAGGCCCTGAACAAACCGTCGAACTTTAGCCTCCATAGTCGGCATCATGTGGATGGAATATTTGGACAGGTGCACGAACTCCATGTGGTACTCCCACACACTCATGTTGCCCTGCTTAAGAACCTCAAACTCCGCAGTACGGGATACCATAGTCTCGGCAGCAAGAAATGATCCATGAAGGCATCAACAAACTCATCCCACTTCGCCGAAGAGCTCCCCTCCCTACAGGAGATCTCCCACATCTCAAACCACGAATACGCTGCTCCCTTTAACTGATAGGAATCCAACTCAACCCCCCCTGTCTTTGTAGCCTTCATAACCCGGAGAGTCTTGTACATTTCATCTATAAAATCCTGAGGCTCTACCTCTGGATCGGTGCCTGTGAACTCTGGAGGGGATAACCGCAGAAACTGGTTGACTCTGGAACCTAAATAATCCCCTTGATCACCAGAGGACGTAGGGGCAACACTTGATATTTGGGCCTGGGAGCCACTAGCTGGGTCAACATCTGAATAGCTCACCTGAGGTCCCCATCAGAAATACCGGGACCGGAAGCTGGGACTGAGGAAGGATCAGGAACATCAGCGGGAGGGACTGTAGCAACCTCCGCTGGAGTAGGAATAGGAATAGACTGGCCTGGAGTGGAGGATTCAGGAAGATTCAGGGTTGGGGAATCATTCTCACCCGCACCATTAGATAAAGAATTCACGGCCACTCCAGGGGTGGCATTGGCCTCTGGTCCGAGTCGGGCTCTCTTCTTGGGTGCCATTTACTAAAAATTGGAACAATGCACGAGTTAGAGATAGACAAACTCACATTTCACCACATCGCACGATACAGAGTAACAATGAAAGAGTATTGTCACGACCCAAAATCCTAACTTAGGTCGTGATGGCGCCCAACAGCGGGGCCAGGCAAGCCGACTCTCAATTTACAAAAGGTTCATTCTTATTAGATTAAACACTTTAAAATATACTCAGGTTTTTTAAAACATAAACATGATTCGGCAAGGATAAATACCTAGTTTTAATCAAAAACAGTCATGAAGAGGCGTGAGCGAATATATGTACAAACCCGAAATCCATAACAACTATCACGTGTGTGCCAGGAACTAGTGTGACAAGGCCTACGGTCATACTAACAGAATATAAAAAAGATATAATATACAGTCCCACTGTCTGAAGGAAATAGATGGGAAATAAGCAAAAGAAACCTCATGGTGCTGCCGGAGATCGCCAAGAGAAAAGCAGCTCACCGTGAAGTCAGGTCCGTCTAATATCAAGTCAAGCTTCGGTCCGACAACCAGATGCACCAGTCTCAGAACCTGTACAATTAAGTACAGGAGTGTAGCATGAGTACATAAATATATATGTACCGAGTGAGTATCCCGCCTAACCTCGAAGAGGTAGTGACGAGAGGTCGACATAACACTCACTACGGTCCAACAATATAATTTAACATAATATAATAGAAACGGTAGGCATATAAAGGCAGTGAAACAACAAATATATATGTAAGGTACTGAAATCCAAGAAAAGTACTAGGAATGAATAAAACAATTAACACTTCACTTTCCCCCAAATATCTGTCAAATGAAGATTCATGAATTTAGTAACAATTAAATCAGATGCATGCAGGGTAAGGACAACCAGCCAGAGTCATAAGATAGTCATGTCCGTGCACTGCCGAGGGTCGAACGACCCGAACCATAAGTGCACCTCTTCACAAAGTACTCACATCTATGCACTGCCAAGGATCGAACGGCCCGTACCAAAAGTGCATCTCTCAATCCTCTCTATGCACTGCCGAGGATCGAACGGCCTGTAAAATAAGTGCATCTCTCAATGCTCCGTGGCGTACGGCCCGTTCCCATAAGAGTGGGGGGAAAATCAAACTCCGCTCACGGAATGTAAATTGCGAAGCGGTCACATACACACACATTATTCCTTTTTAAATTCCTTTTCAGTGAACAATTCCTTACAAGTTTCTCAAATTTTTCACGACCTCAGGGAACTAAGAAACATGTAGCATTTAATTTATAAAGCATATAATTCACATCAAGTAAAAACACAAGGCATGATGTGGGCCTAACTACCCGGACATAACAGTAATAGCCGCTTCGTACGGACTATCGTCACTTTGTACGTACGTAGCCACAATTATCAAATATAGCATTTAAATCACCTAGAAGGACAATTCCCCCTTACAAGGTTAGAAAGGAGACTCAACTCGCGTCGAATTTACTCCCTGGACCAAGAACGCACCCGAAACTCCGAACACTATCCCCTCGAGGACTCAAAACTAGCCAAATGTTATACAAATACATTAATTTACATTAAAAGCATGGAATCCTCCTATTACTTAGCCAAATTCACCATTAAGATATTCTAAAATCCAACCCCGGGCCTGCATGCTCGGATTCCAAAATTCTCGAAGGGAATACTCACCCATAGCCTAAGGATCATTAATAAACAATTTCAACTTGATTTCATAGCTAATTCACGGGTAAATTCTCAAATTATCGAAAGCCCTAGGTTACTACCCAATTCATTATTTTTCACTAATTTAAGTAGTTAGTTTAGCTTGTAATCCATGAATGAAGCTAATATTAGAGTAGAATTTACTTACCTTCAATAACTAGGTTGTTTGCCCCTCATGAATGGTGGAAATCGTCCCAAAGAAGAACAAGAGGATAAGGAAAATGAATTAAATCACGTGTATAAAAACACACTGTCTAACAGTGTTTCCGCACTTGCGGCTCGAGGACTGCACCTGCGGTCTCGCACCTGCGAGCAAAGGCTCGCACCTACGGAAATGGACGAGGAAGCATGGGCCCGCACCTGCAGCTCCGCTCCTGTAGAATTTTACCGCACCTGAGAGAAATGGCTTGCCTGCTAGGAGTCGCACCTGCGAGGCTGCGACCGCAGGAGGGGTCCCGCACCTGCGACTAGGCAACGGCACCTGCGGTCACACCAGAACAGGTGCACCAGCAGCTATTTCAGCTGGGTTTTTGGCCATCGTGTGGTGTCTGGAAGGCACCTGGGCCCACCCGAGCCCCCGTCTAAGTATACCAACAAGTCCCAAATCATAATACGGACTCGCGCGAGCCTTTGGAACACCCAAAACAATGCTAAAACTCAAAATCACACCTCAAAACCCCTAGAATCAAACTTAGGAACTTTAAGTTTCCTTGACTTCGCTAACAACGCGCCGAACCGACCTATACTACTCGGAATGACACCAAATTTTGCAAGAAAGTCATAAATGACATAACGGAACTATTCCGGGTCTCAGAATTCCGTTCGGACCTCGATAAAATAAAAACACGTCCCAAACCAAAATAGGAATTTAAGGAACTTCTTGTTTCAATATTGGGCGCCAAAACGCTTCTGAGTCATCAGAAACCCATTCCGAACATACGCCCAAGTCCGAAATCATCATACGAAGCTACCAGAACCGTTGAAACTCGATTCCGAGGTCGTTTACCCAAAATGTTGACCAAAGTCAAACTTGGCCTTAAAGGCCAACCTTAAGGAACCAAATGTTCCAATAGGACTCTAAACACCTCTGAATCCCGGACCACCAGTCCCCGCAAGTCATAAATCATAATAAGCCGCTATGGAGGTTTCATTTAGGGGAACGGGGTCCGATAATGCAAAATGACCGGTCGAATCGTTACATTCTCCACCTCTTAAACAAACGTTCGTCCTCGAACGGGTCTAGAATCATACCTGAAGTGCTTATCAAGTGTGGATATCTTCTTCGCATGTCCTCCTCTGACTCCCAGGTCTCCTCCTCAACTGCCCTTCTACTGGACCTTTACGGCAGAAACTCTCTTGGACCTCAACTGGCAGTCCTGTCTATCAATAATAGCAACTGGCTCCTCCTCATAGCCCAACCTCTCATCCAACTGAATAGTGCCGAAATCAACCACGTGAAAGAAGTCGTTGTGGTACCTCCGGAGCATGGATACATGAAAAATTAGATGAACTCCCGATAGACTGGGAGGCAAGGCCAGCTCATAAGCAACCTCCCCAACTCGCCTCAACACCTCGAAGGGACCTATAAACCTTGGGCTCAGCTTGCCCTTCTTCCTAAACCTCATAATACCCTTCATAGGCGAGACTTTCAATAGGACCCTATTTCCCTCCATAAATGATACCTCACGCGCCCTCTAATCTGCTTAACTCTTCTGTCTGGACTGTGTTGTGCGGAGCCTCTCCTGAATCAACTTCACTTTCTCCAAAGCATCCCTCACCAGGTCGGTGCCATATAACTTAGCCTTGCCAGGATCAATATAGGAGAACGACATCGCCGACCATACAAAGCCTCAAATGGTGCCATCTCAATGTTGGACTGGTAACTATTATCGTAAGCAAACTCAGCCAAAGGCAATAACTGGTCCCACTGACCTCCGAAGTCAATCACACATGCCCTGGGCATGTCCTCCAATATCTGAAATGTACGCTCCGACTGACCATCAGTCTGAGGGTGAAATGTCGTGCTGAGATCTATCTGGCTACCCATATCACTATGCAATTCTCTCCAGAAGTGTGAGGTGAACTGATGACCTTGATCTGATATAATGGACACTGGCACACCATGCAACCGGACTATCTCCCGAATGTAGATATGTGCCAACCTCTCAGAAGTATATGTAGTAGCCACTAGAATGAAATGAGCCAATTTGGTCAATCTATCCACAATGACCCAATCCTTTTCGGCCTTCCACAAGGTCCGAGGCAACCCAACCACGAAGTCCATAGTGATGCGCTCCCATTTCCACTCAGGAATGGGCATCTGCTGAAGTAGACCTCCTGGCCTCTGGTGCTCACACTTCACCTACTGGCAATTCAGACACCTAGTCACATACTCCACAATGTCATTCTTCATCCGCCTCCACCAGTAATGCTGCTTCAAGTCACGATACATCTTCATAGCACCAGGATGAATAGAATACCGGGAACTGTGTGCCTCCTCTAGAATCCTCTCCCTCAGACCATCAACATTAGGAACACACAAGCGGCCCTGAAGTCTCAGAACACCATCCTCGCCAGTAGTAGCCTCCTTGGCCCTACCATGAACCACTGTCTCCCGAAGCTCTGCTAAGCACGGATCATAGAACTGTCGGGCCTTAATCTCCCTCAATAACGAAGACTGAGCAACCACATGTGCTAAAACTCGACGAGGCTCTGAAAGGTCTAATCTCACCAGGCGATTGGATAAGGACTGAATGTCCAAGGCTATAGGTCTCTCCTCTGCTTCAATATAAGCCAAGCTACCCATACTCTCCGCCTTCCTGCTCAAAGCATCTGCTACCACATTTGCCTTGCCCGAGTGATAAAGAAAGGTGATATCATAATCCTTCAACAACTCAAGCCATCTGCGCTGCCTCAAGTTAAGATCCTTCTGCTTGAACAAGTGCTGCAAGCTACGGTGGTCTGTATAAACCTCACATGATACTCCATACAAGTAGTGCCTCCAAATCTTAAGAGCATGAACAATCGCCGCCAACTCAAAATCATGCAGAGGGTAATTATTCTCATGAACCTTCAGCTGGCGTGAAGCATAAGCAATAACTCTCCCTTCCTGCATTAACACACACCCCAAGCCAACGCGCGAAGCGTTGCAAATATACTGTATACATCCCAGAACTGGAAGCCAATACTAGAACTGGTGCTGAGGTCAATGTTGTCTTAAGCTTCTTAAAGCTCACCTCACACTCATCATACCATCGGAATGGGGCATTCTTCTGAGTCAATCTAGTCAATGGAGCTGCAATAGAAGAGAGCCCCTCCACAAATCGCGATAATATCCTGCTAGGCCCAAAAAGCTCCTGATCTCTGTAGCTGAAGTAGGACGCGACCAACTCTGAACTGCCTCGATCTTCTGAGGATCAACCTTGATACCCTCTCCGGATACCACATGCCCCAAAAATGCCACGGAATCCAACCAGAACTCACACTTGGAGAACTTAGCATATAGCTTCTGTTCTCGCAAAGTCTGGAGCACAACTCTCAAATGCTCCTCGTGCTCCCCCAGGCTACGTGAGTAAATTAAAATGTCATCAATGAAGAAAATGACAAAGGATTAAATATACGGCCTGAACACCCTATTCATCAAGTCCATGAATGCTGTTGGGGCATTAGTCAAGCCAAAGGACATCACCAGGAACTCAAAATGGCCATATCTCGTACGAAAAGCAGTCTTCGGAACATCTGAAGCCCGAATCTTCAACTGATGATATCCCGATCTCAAATCAATCTTAGAAAACACACGAGCACCCTGCAGCTGGTCAAACAAATCATTCATGCGCGACAAAGGATACTTGTTCTTAATGGTAACCTTGTTCAACTGGCGGTAATCAATACACATCCGCATAGACCCATCCTTCTTCTTCACAAATAGAACTAGAGCACCCCACGGCGATACAGTCGGTCTGATGAACCCCTTAGCTAACAACTTCTCAAGATTCTCCTTCAACTCTTTCGGAGCCATATGATACGGAGGAATAGATATAAGCTGGGTGCCTGGAGCTAAATCAATGCAGAAATCAATATCATGATCCGGAGGCATGCTCGGAAGGTCCGAAGGAAATACATCAGCAAACTCTCGAACCACTGGAACTGAATCAATCATCGGAGACTCGGCGGTGGTGTCCCGCACATAAGCAAAATAGGTCAGACAACCCTTCTCAACCATATGTCGAGCCTTCAAGAATGAAATAACCCGGCTGGCTGCACTAACTGAGGAACCCTTCCACTACAGCCTAGGCGACTCGGGCATGGCTAAAGTAACTGTCTTGGCATGGAAATCTAGCACGAAATGATAAGGAGATAGCCAATCTATGCCTAAAATAATCTCTAAATCAACCATGTCGAGCAATAATAAATCTGCTCGAATCTCGAACCCACAAAACGGAATCACACAGCACCGACAAATCCGGTCTATAACCATAAAATCGCCCACGGGAGTGGACACATAAATAGGAGAACCCAAGGACTCACGAGGGAAATCCAGAAAATGAGAAAATAAGACCGAAACATAGGAATAAGTGGATCCTGGATCAAATAACACGTATGCCTCTCTACCATATACTGTAATAATACTTGTGATCATGGCGTTTGAGGCCACTGCATCTGATCTGGCCGGGATAGCATAGAATCTAGCTAGAGCACCATAGTATGTTGCCCCAAAAAAGAACCCTGAATGGCCGGAGGGCGATGAGAGCCCTCTGGCATAGCGCTAAAGTAAGGGTCGGAGGATCTCGGATGACAGGGATAACCACTGCGTGAACTCGAGGAGGTGGTGGAGGTTCTGAATATAAAGGCCTGCTGGGCTGACCACTGCTATACTGACCCCTGCCCCTAGTTAGGGCACCTATGAAATCTCCAAAGAATCTAGCCTCTTGTCCTGGTGCCCATGCTCTTTGCTCCTCGACCGATACTCTTCGATCCTGCGAGCAATCTCTACCACGAGCTGATAAGGAGTACCCATCTCCACCTCTCAGGCCATGGTGGCCCTAATACCTGGGTGCAACCCAGCCACAAATCTCCGCACCATCTCTGCATCAGTAGGTAGTATCACGAGTGCATGGCGAGACAGCTCTAAAAATCTGGCCTCATAATCTGCCACTTGCACCTGCCCTGCTCTAGCCGCTCAAAATGATACCGAAACTCTTCCCTCTCAGAGGGTGGGATATATCTATCCAGAAACATCTGCGTGAACTTCTCCCAAGTGACAGGAGGAGAATCTGCTGGCCTGCTGAGAATATAGAACTGCCACCACCTACGAGCTCTGCCCTCCAACTGGGAAGGTAGTCAAATCCACTCCATGGGACTCTAGTATCCTCATATTGTGCAGTCTGTCCCTGCACCTATCCACAAAACCCTGGGCGTCCTCTCCATGATCACCCCCAAAGACTGGAGGGTGCAATCGGGTCTATCTATCCAATAACTTCTGCGGATCGCCGTCTGCCAGCTGGTCTGGGCTCAAGTGCTGCTGCCACAGGCTGGACTCCACCCACAGGCAGTGCACTAGGGGTATGATGTAATGTTTCTGTCTGTCCTGCTGCCTGGGCAATAGGGGTCTGGACTCCCCCTCCCGCCTGAGAAGTGGCAGGATCTGCTGGAAATAAACCAGCCTGGGACATAGTGTCTATAAATCTCATCATACGACCCATGACTGCCTGGGAGCCTAGCGTCGTCATGAAGTCTACTGGTGCAGGATCTACTGGAGGCACCTCGTCCTGCTCCTCTATAATAGGGTCCTCTGGTGGCGGAACCGGAATTGCTCTGGGACGCCCTCGTCCCCTACCGCGGGCTGGTGCCCTCTCCCGGCCTTTGACGTAGCCTCGGACAGTGGGGGTAGCGGCCCTTCCCAGGTCTGGAACATCAGATGCATGCGTCCTCACCATCTTTGAGAGAATAGAAGAATGAATTTAGTAAATCATTGATTTTACGATAGAATAAGAACAAAGAGAGGTTTCCTAACACCCTATAGCCTCTTGAAGATAAGTATAGACGTCTCTGTACCGATCCGCAAGACTCTACTGGGTTTGCCCGTGACTCGTGAGACTTACTTGAACCTAGTGCTCTGATACCATGTTTTCACGACCAAAATCCTAACTTAGGTCGTGATGGCGCCCAACAGCGGGGTCAGGCAAGACGACTCTCAATTTACTAAAGGTTCCTTCTTATTATATTAAACGCTTTAAAATATACTCAGTTTTTTAAAAACTTAAACATGATTGACAAGGATAAATACCCAGTTTTAATCAAAAGCAGTCATGAAGAGGCGTGAGTGAATATTGTAAAAACCCGAAATCCATAACAACTATCACGTGTGTGCCAGGAACTAGTGTCAGAAGGCCTACGGGCATACTAACAGAATATACAGAAGATATAATATACAGTCCCACTGTCTGAAGGAAATAGACGAGAAATAAGCAAAAGAAAACCTCATGGTGCTGCCGGAGATCGCCAAGAGAAAAGCAGCTCACCGTGAAGTCAGGTCCGTCTAATATCAAGTCAAGCTCCGGTCCGACAACCAGATGCACCAGCCTCAGAACCTGTACAATTAACTACAGAAGTGTAGCATGAGTACATAAATATATATGTACCCAGTGAGTATCCCGCCTAACCTCGAAATGGTAGTGACGAGAGGTCGACATAGCACTCACTACAGTCCAACAGTATAATTTAACAGAATATAATAGAAACGGTAGGCATATAAAGGCAGTGAAGCAACAAATATATATGTAAGGTACTGAAATCCAAGAAAAGTACTGGGAATAAATAAAATAATTACCACTTCACTTTCCCCCAAATATCTGTCAAATCAATATCCATGAATTTAGTAACAATTAAATCATACGCATACAGGGTAAGGACAATCGGCCAGAGTCATAAGATAGTCATATTCGTGCACTGCCGTGGGTCAAACGGCCCAAACCATAAGTGCACCTCTCCACAAAGTACTCACATCTATGCACTGCCGAGGATCAAACGGCCCGTACCAAAAGTGCATATCTCAATCCTCTCTATGCACTGCCGAGGATCGAACGGCCAATACCAAAAGTGCATCTCTCAATCCACCGTGGCGTACGGACCGTTCCCATAAGAGTGGGGGGAAAATCACACTCCGCTCGCGAAATGTAATTTGCGAAGCGGTCACACGCACACACATTATTCCTTTTTAAATTCCTTTTCAGTGAACAATTCCTTACAAGTTTCTCAAACTTTTCACGACCTCAGGGAACTAAGAAACATGTAGCAGTTAATTTATAAAGCATATAATTCACAACAAGTAAAAACACAAGGCATGATGTGGGCCTAACTACACGGATATAACAGTAATAGCCGCTACGTATGGACTCTCATCATTTTGTACGTACGTAGCCCCCACAATTATCACATATAGAATTTAAATCACCTAGGAGGACAATTCACCCTTACAAGGTTAGAAAGGAGACTCACCTCGCGTCGAATTTACTCCCCGGACCAAGAACGCGCCAGAAACTCCGAACTCTACACCTGAGGACTCGAAACTAGCCAAATGTTATACAAATACATTAATTTATATTCAAAGCATGGAATCCTCCTATTACTTAGCCAAATTCACCATTCTTGAAGAAATTCTATAATCCAACCCCGGGACCGCATGCTCGGATTCCAAAATTCTCGAAGGGAATATTCACCGATAGCCTAAGGATCATTAATAAATGATTTCTACTTGATTTCATAGCTAATTCGCGGGTAAATTCTCAAATTATCGAAATCCCTAGGTTACTACCCAATTCTTTATTTTTCACTAATTTAAGTAGTTAATTTAGCTTGTAATCCATGCATGAAGCTAATATTAGAGTAGAATTTACTTACCTTCAATAACTAGGTCGTTTTCCCCTCTTGAATGGTGGAAATCGTCCGAGGAAGAAGAAGAAGATAAGGAAAATGAATGAAATCCCGTGTATAAAAACACATTGTCTAACAGTGTTTCCGCACCTGCGGCTCGAGGACCGCACTTGCTGTCTCGCACCTGCGAGCAAAAGCTCGCAGCTGCGGAAATGGACGAGGAAGCCTGGGCCCGCACCTGCGGCTCTGCTCCTGCAGAGTTTGTCCGTACCTGCGAGAAATGTCCTGCTCGATGGGGGTCGCACTTGCGAGGCTACGACCGCAGAAGCGGTTCCGCACCTGCGACTGGGCAACCGCACCTGCGGTTACACCAGAACAGGTGCACCAGCAGCTATTTCAGCTGATTTTTTTGACATCGTATGGTGTTCAGGAGGCACGTGGACCCGCCCGAGCCCTCGTCCAAATATACCAACAAGTCCCAAATCATAATACGGACTCGCTCGAGCCTTCGGAACACCCAAAACAACGTTAAAACTCAAAATCACACCTCAAAACCCCTAGAACCAAACTTAGGAACTTTAAGTTTTTTTGACTTCACTAACAACGCGCCGAACCGACCTATACTACTCGGAATGACACCAAATTTTTTAGGCAAGTCATAAATGACATAACGGAACTATTCCCGGTGTCGGAATTCCATTCGGACCTCGATAACACAAAAACACATCCCAAACCACAATAGGAACTTAAGGAACTTCTTATTTCAATATTGGGAGCCGAAACGCTCCTGGGTCATCAGAAACCCATTCCGAACATACACCCAAGTTCGAAATCATCATACGAAGCTATCAAAACTGTCGAAACTCGATTTCGAGATCGTTTACCCAAAATATTGACCGAAGTCAAACTTGGCCTTAAAGGCCAACCTTGAGGAACCAAATGTTCCTATAGCACTCTAAACACCTCCGAATCCTGGACCACCAGTCCCCGCAAGTCATAAATCATAATAAGTTGCTATCGGAAGTTTCATTTAGGGGAACGGGGTCCGATAACGCAAAATGACCGGTCGAGTCGTTACAGGTATTTTCCTAAATGTCCATGCTGCCCCCTAATTATAGATGTGGTCGACAACACACCGATAAGAAGGGCCCTACTAGACATTGCTCCGAGACATCCCAGGAAACTTTTAAAACCTTAGGCTCTGATACCAAGTTTGTCACGGCCCAAAATCTAGGGACGAGACCGGTACCTAACCGAATTATTCCGGTCAAGCGGACCTGGATTGCCTTTCCTACCCAACACGTTACCCCGTGCACAATACACAAATTTATATCACAAGGATCTTCATCATGAAAAACATAAGTTCATATCAACCAATAACTATGTGAAATCAAGGCACAATGATCCTTACCAATCAGTAATTCATATATGGTGTTGCCATAATCATTTAACTAAAAAAATCCGCTTATATTTACTTTCATCATTTGCTACACAGCCTTTAGCACTTTGATACGTTCAACAATGTAATGAATAGCAATATCAACCAACAATTCAATCACAAAGATTCTCATCGTCAAGGATATTCAGCTGTAACAACCAAGTAACCATATGAAATCAAGGCCACAGAAATCTTTATCCAATAGTGAGTCATATACGGTATGCCATCAACACATAGCTCAATTAGTTTATCCATGTTTCCTTTCCATTATTTACTAGAAAACATTTAGCACTTAGATACATTCAACACTTAGTTTCATTATTATTTCTTTCATTTTGCAGCACATCCTCTCATACTGATGTATTCAACATTTAACGAGCTTTGCACATGATAGAATAAGCACAAAGAATCACCTTTTCGCAAGCTCATGTACCATGGTAATCGACTATGAAATTCAAAGAACGAAGTCTTACACCTCGACACAGCAGGGAAATCAATTCACATATGCTCAAGCAAGAATTTCATACCGACTGCTCGGACACCAACAAGATGACTCTATAAGGATTAAAGTTATCCATACATACCTTGATTTGGGATTTTTCCTTAATTTCTACCACAATTCACTGGACTGCCTAGCAACTCAATCTCTTATGGTGAAGAAAATGGTGTCCTACTTGATTAGCTCCAAGATTGAGTGATGAAGGAGGATCACTTTGATGAAGTTTGGACTTTCTCTCTCTAAAACTCTCTCTAAAACTCTCTCTATTTTGTTCAGAAAATCTTTAAAATGGAAGGGGGTAAGTTTTTTAATGAACTGGGGGTCGGGTATAAAATTAGAAATTTAACAGTCCCGAAGTAGAAATGCGGTCAGGAATGCAATCGCATTCCTGCTATGCGGTTTGCATTCTTGTCGCATAAATGGCCCTCAAATGGGCCAAAAAGAAAAGTAGACTGCCCAGGTATGCGACCACTATGCGGTCTGCATACCTGTTATGCGATCGCATAGTGTGTCGCATAACTTCCTCTGCAAAAGTCAAGATGCAAAAATGCGACTACTATATGGCTCGCATTCGTGAAATGCGATCGCATTCTAGGCCGCATAGCTGTCCTCAAAATGGACAGAAAAATGTCCAAGTATGCAACCACTATGCGGTCCGCATACCTGATCTGCGATCGCATAGTGGACCGCAGACCTGCACAAATCTGGAAGATTATATCTTTTAAGTCCCGGGGTACTTTTTTACTCAAAAAGGGTCCGTTTTAAGAATTTCTACAGTTATAACAACACGGGGACCTATTTGGACATTAATTTTAGCCATAAAATTTTACGGGTCTTTAAAGTGAGGCCAACTGGGGAGGGGTTAATCGAAGACCTTTGCATTCGCGTTGAGGCCATCTCACTCGGGGAGGGCAGGCCAGCTAAGCCACTGCATTTGCATGACTAGTCTCGCATTCGCGTAATGCATTTTCCCTGGGCTTGGAATTTTTCCTTAACAATCGCGGATGCCCTATCACGATCACGAAGAACGAACCACCGGGCAGTGTCTTTTAAAATATCAGTACTTAGGATTTTTGGTTCATTTCGTTCACTTGTTGGACGAGTTTAGAGCTCTTTGAAGAGGTATTTTCACCTAGCACTTTGAGGTAAGTAATTTATATAAAATATGAGTTTAATACATACATTTTGGGTAGATTCTTAACATATAAATTGTAGAAATTATGGGTTTAGTTGAAAAACATATTTTTTGATAAAATTGGGATTAAACCATGAAAATGATTATGGAATTGGGCAGAAATTATATATTTGAGATCGTGAGATTATGGGTAACATTTATCTTCAAAAACTTCTAGAATCTGGGCATAGCACCCCAAACTAAAAACTACAACTGGAAATCCAACTTTAGGTGGTCATTATAATCAGAAACTCACTCTCTGTGGGCTCGGGGGTGAATCTTAAGAATCTTCCAATTTGGGTTGGGTAATTACTCTAACAGCTAAATTATGAACTTGTGAATGTATATTGCTTCATCTATGTAATATTTGGCTAGCTTTGGATTGTTCGGAACCAAGTTGAGGCGTTAGAATGACTTTGTGGGCCGGAAAGTGCACTTTGGGACGAGGTAAGTCTCTTGACAAACCTGTAATAGTGAATGTATCCCATAGGTGTTTTAAACTTACTATCTTCTTCTAGTTGTGGGATCTACGTACACACGAGGTGACGAGAGTCCATGCGTAGCTACAAATCATGCTTAAGTTCGGGTAGTTTAGGACCCAATCATGAAATACTTGTATTGTTGCACTCTACTTGTTAATTTAAGTGCTTAAATTAGACTGAAACTTGATAAAGGATTCATAAAGACTGAATCTTTGAGTTTTGGTGTGTTACTTGACCGTTAATAGAACTTGTGCTTCCTTGTGTATTAGTCTTGTGATAGTTTTTAAATCAGATGTTCGTAGAGTATTCTCTCTTCTTGTGGAGCGGGCCGAACTCCTCGGCAGTACAATAGATGCATCTATAGTTCGCGTCGTTTACCCTCGGCAGTGTGCATATTATTCTGGATTGAGACATACGACCTATGCATAAATCGTGTGTGATAGTTCTTGGAGCACGAATACACTTGATATTATTTCTATGGCTTGAGAGGTTATAATTTATTTAATGGCCGAAATTGTGGAAGTTAGTATGTGTCAGTTGGAGACTTTTAAATTGACTATCAGTTAAATAATCATTAATTCACTGCTTGTTATTGTGTCATTATTAATATTCGTGTATTCCATGGCTATTTAGATTTCTATATTTTAATTGTTAGCCCATAGTAAGTGTCGATGTCGATTCCTCATTATTACTTCTTCGAGGTTAGACTAGATACTTACTCGGTATACATTGTTTATGCACTCACGCAATAGTTCTACATTTATCGTGTAGGATCTGAAGCAGGTGCATCTAGCATTCATTCAGGAGCGCACCCCCGTTACCTTGAGGCATAGTGGTGAGTTGCTCTCGGAGTCTGTTCTGCACCACCCACAGTCTGTCATTTGTATTTACTTTATGTCTATCTTATTTCAGACAGTAGCATAGGTGTTTTGTATATTCTACTAGTTCCTCATACACTTGTGATACCGGGTTTTGGGAACATGCTAGTACACACTTTATGATTTTGAATAATTATTTCACTCTATTTGCTCTTTCATTAGTTTACGCTTTACTTTACTATAATTTTTCACTTCTCATTTACTTAATAAATAAAAATCAACTACTTTAATTTATTAAAAAGAATAAATACATGACTAGTTCTTCGTTGGCTTGCCAACGGCAATGTTGGACGCCATCACGGCCTATAGGGAAAATTGGGTCGTGACAACCAATCTACCTACGATAGTATATAGTAAAAAATTTCAAATAATATTTTCTTAAAAATTCTGATTTGATTAGAGTTATAACAATAGATGATGAATGTTGGCCAATCCACCTACAATAGTATATAGTGAAAATTTTCAAATAATATTTTCTTAAATCTTCTGATTTGACGAATGTTGACCAATCTACCTTCGTCCTACTTTTTTCATATAATTATTTTTTATTTTTTTTATGATTGCAACAGAAAATGGAATAGAGACGTGGTATACGTGCAATTAATCTTGATACTATAGAATAGATGTGTAATGTGCAGGTTGTTGATAAATGCAAAGCTCGAGAGAGTAAAGAAAAAGTAGTCAATATTTAGATTATATCTTTCAGGAAGAACATGTATCTCCATATGTCGATAAATAATCAAATCATTTATTTTGTTATATGTGTATTTAAATATCTAACTTAATGATCAAAAATATAATTTTCTATATTGATGGCTTACACTCGCGACAGATGTGTCTTCAACATTTACGTATCAATTACTTAGAGGAAGAGAGAAACTTCAAATGAGAAATTAATATTGGATGGGGTATTAGAGTTATCCTCTATTGATCAATTAATGGTTGAGAAATTTCAGCTTGTGCTGGAAAGTCCCCAGATATACTAAACTTTAATCTCTTTAAGTATGTATTTTGATTTGAATGTCAAATCTATAAAATTTTCAGTAAATATGGCATTTTTGTTAGAGAATAGTTCTGAATGTAATTGTTTGTGACTGAATTACTCGATTGAATTGTCACACGGTCATAGTTTAGTTGCTCAAATATCTATAAGCTTCCATTTGCATTGTCTTAGAACTATCTTCTAGGTTTTACTTGAATATGCTCTTGATTTATCTATAAAGAACCTCAGATTCAACGTCAGACCTTTGATGCTTACATGTGAAGAACCTCTCGTCATTGTTTATGAAAGAGTGAGAGGATGTGATGACTTTGACTTTGTTGCTTGAGGAATCAAACACAAATATAAGAGAAGATGAGGATACAAGTTCTAGAGAATATGATGGAAGCTTCTATCTGGAAGAAATTTGTCTAATCAAAAGGAATAGTAGTAGTTTATAGTACTAAATAGTTAGGGCCTTGAGGTCCGCAAGCTTCCTCCTCCTTTTACATTATTGAATTTTGGTTCTGTATGATTGGAGGGTCATCACATGCTATGCATCTCTGATGCTTTTGCTTGCTTGAATTTTTCATCAATATTATTTCTCAATAAATGAACTTGGAATTCAAAAGTTAGTATAATTTAATAATCATTTTTCGTTGTCTATGATTAAACAGGAAGTAAATAGCTTGTCATTTGTTTTCATTTTGCAGGTTCTATAAGAAAGAATTATTCTATCTTCAATCTTTTGCTACTGGTTTTCATGAACTACTTGGTAGTTTCTGACTGACTCTACAACTTATTATGTACAAGAAAAGACAAATTTATACATGAGTTCCATAAAATCTTAAACCTATTGCTATTCTGTATGAAGTTGGCCTTTTTTCCTACCAGTATATGTTGTAAGAAAAATGGGTGGAGAAATGGCTTTAGTCAAACCAATGGAAGCATCTAATCCTTTTGATGATCTCTTAGAATACTTTGTACACAAGCTTTGAATTTGCTTTTTGAATTTGTTTGCCTAAAATTTGACTGCTCTTCTAGTACGACCTCCCCTTGGTTCATGGAAGGATGATTTCTGGCTAAAGGATTCTTGCGTGCATTTTTAGTGAAATAAAATTTTCAGTGTCTTTCATTTAACTATGATTCAGATACTCATATTAGATGGACTTATCATTATTTTCTTATTAGTTAAATAGTGTCAGCTGTAAGAGGTTTAGATTGCAGCTTGTGTTGAGTTTTAACGTGTACATACATCTTTTTGATGCCTACCATGCTTGTGGAACCAGGGTAATTCAAATTATACCTTCTTACTTGTTTTTATTTACTGGCCATGTGTTGATATGTTGTTCTTTGAACATGAATAGGAATAGGGAAAATGAGAAATTGCAGTAGGGCCACGTGGTGGTACTTACCATCTCACATTATATTTTTTTCCTCTAGACAATACAATACATAAGATCATGGAATCAAATTTTGTTCTATTATTCTATCTTGTGGAATTATGTTTTCTAGACAATAAAACAAGTTGTATAACCAATGAATTGGTGAGTGAAATAGTGTGATAATCTAATACATGTTGAGTTGAATTTATTTGTAGTCATTTTTTTGCTAGAGATATATATCTGTAAGCATTTACATGTCATGTACCTTAGTATCAACTTTAGAAATCCTAACAATGTCGGGAATATGCATAGACACACACCATCTAGTAGCTTATATAAATTGTTTTTCTACTTCAACAATACAAAATAATCACAATGCCTTCAAATCCAAAGAAAATAAGCTCCTTCTTGCCTAAAATCCACATATGCTGAGCTTCACATTTCTATGGGATGTCGTCGTCCTGAAAATCTGGCCTGTAATGACTCATTTTAGAGACTGGCGGTATAACTTGCTTCGTACCGGCCTGCCTCATAAACCTGATGGGAACATAACGATATATGCCCCTTAAACTGATCAATACCAGGTATGGAGCGTCCCTCGATCTGATGATGAATTCACTGGTAGGGAACCATTCGAACATCCATTGAACTTGGTCCTAAGTCAAATTGTCAAAACACTGCGCCCATTCTATAGCATTTTCTGGTTGAGCAAACCTATCTGGGATGTAGGTCATTCTCTTAGGGTGGTGGAAGGCTATATGATCATTTCACGCCCTTCGTGGAAATTCTTGATGATATTGACCCCTGTGGAGATGCTCCAATAACCAAACATGTAGTAGCAGATTGCAACCCTCAAAGTGTTTGAACCCCTTCTGGCAGCGATCCAAGGCTCGGTATATATCTACTATGATCATAGGGATAATGGTATATGTTTGTCCTTCGATCCCTTCCATTAAGGTTTTGGCTACCATAGCCAGTCTAGTGTGAATCTTGTCCCCTTTTCTTGGAAACACTATCAGACCCAGGAAGCAAACGACGAATACAAAAACCCTGCGGTGAATTAGAAATTTATGGATGCGGGTAACATTCTCCTAATTTCTTCAGACATTGGTCGTAACTGAAGCATAAAAGTCTACCGTATGAAAAAGTAGGAGATCTACACTAGTATCAAGACTCCCAATAGTAATCACACATAAGCGATAAGCATGGTCTAAAGCAATAGAATCTCCCACGGGCGTGGACACATACGTAGGAGCACTCAAATAATCACGAGGCACAACAAGATATGAAGCAAAATAAGATGACACGTAGGAATAAGTAGAGCCCGGATCAAATAGAACTGAAGCATCTCTATGGAAAACAGGAACAATACCTATGATAACGACGTCAGATGCCTCGGCCTTAGGTCTAGCTGGGAATGCATAAAAGCGGGGTTGGGCCCTACCACTCCGACATCCGCCTCTTGGACGACCTCTAACTAGCTGAACTCCACCTCTAAAAGCCTGACCTCCACCTCTAATGGCCTGAACTCCACCTATGGCAGCTTGACCCCTGCCTCTTGTTGGCTGAGCAGGCGGTAAAGAACCAGAACCATGGCACGAGAACTCTGTTATGGCATGTCGCCCTGTGACCTGGGGGAAAATATAAAAAGGTGCCTCGAGTCTCCACAAGTATAACAAGCCCTCGGTTGATGTGACTGTTGACCTTGGAACTAGCCCTGTTGACCTGGATAAAAACTCTAATAACTCTAGATCGGAGGTCCTCTAATAGGAGTTGATGTTGCACCGTTGGCTAGCTGCTCAAGATGAGATACATAAGGACCATGACTACCCGAAGCACCATGGGATGCCTGAAGCGCTGACTGAAATGGCCTAGGAGGATAACCTCTACCAAAAGTAACTCTGCCTTTAGATGAGGAACCACTTAAACCACCAAAATGACAAGGCCTCTTATCAGACACCGCCCCCCTCTCCTGACCACGAACCATATTGATCCGTCTGGCAATCTATACGCCTTCTGGAAAGTAATATCATCTCTGATCTCCTTGGCCATCTGTAGCTTGATACAGAAAGTGAGTCCATCAATGAATCTCCTCAATCTCTCCCTATCAGTAGGGAGTAAAATAACAGCATGGCGAGCTAGGTCCACAAATCGGGTCTCATACTGGGTGATAGTCATGCTACCTTACTGAAGGCGCTCAAACTGCATGTGATACTCCTCTCTCAAAGTGAAAGGAATGAACTTCTCCAGAAATAGGGAAAACTGATCCCAGGTAAGTGAAGGTGAACTAGCTGGTCTGGTCAATACATAATCTCTCCACCATCTATTGGAAGAACCGGTCATCTGGAACAGTGCAAAGTCGAGCTAATTGATCTTAACAATACCCATATTACGCAACACCTGGTGAAAACGGTCCAAGTAATCATATGGGTCCTTAGAAGGTGCACTACTAAAGTGAATAGGGAATAGCTATATGAACTTTTCCAATCTCATCAATCCCTCAGTAGAAATTGCGAGCCTCTCCCCGGTCTGTGCCGCAACAACCGGCTAAACTACCCCAACCTGCTGGGCTGCTGGAGTGTTATATAGGGGAGACATCTACTCCATAGTGTGAGTAGCAGGAGTCTGTGGTCCTTCCCCAGCATAAGAGACGTCTCGTTCCATCGGAAATGCACAACTCTAGGCCACACTCTCCATAAGGCCCACCAAGTGGACTAGACCATCTGAAGCACTGGAGTGGCTATAAATCCCTCTAGGACCTGAATTGGTCCAGCTGGTACGGTCTGAGTTGGGATCTCCTCCTCACGATCAATTTGAGGCTCCATTGTGGGTGATGCTACTCGAGCTCTAGGTTGAGCTCTACCTCTACCTCGGCCTCCGGCTCGACCTCGGCCTTGGCCTCTACCCCTAGTAGTAGCTGCAACAGGGGGCTCCGGCTCCTGTCCGGCTGTAGATGTTTTTTGTGTTCTCACCATCTGCGAGAGAACAAAAATAGAATGATTCAAACAACAATGATAGAAAAATATCTCACGATAAGGAAAGAAAGAAGTGATGTTTTTCCTAAAACTCCATAGCCTCTAGAAGATAAGTACAGACGTCTTCGTACCGATCCTCTAGACACTACTAAGATTGCTCATGACTCGTGAGATATAAACAACCTAGGACTTTGATACCAACTTGTCACGACCCGGAATCCCAACCCTGGGGTTATGATGGAGCTTAACATCAACTTTGGCAAGCCGACGTGAAACAGATAATTAACTGATTTTAACAGTTGAAAACCAAATAAAATCAATGATAGCGATATAAGTCTGAAGTAGAGAAAGATAATAACGAACAACGAAATCTAAACATATCCTGGAACCTTGAGTCACGAATACATGAGCATAGAGAGTGATACAAACAAGGTTTGAATAAAATATAACTGTTTTGAAACTCAATAAACTAGTAATATAGAAAGGAAGGGAACTTCAGGGGTGCAGATGTCATGCAGCTATACCTCAAGTCTCCGCATGTGACTTTATCCGAGCAGAAAGCAACTAAGCACCAGTAGGACCAATACTAGTATATGCACAAGAAGTGCAGAAGTGTAGTATGAGTATAACTGACCAATGTACTCCGTAAGTATCGAGCCTAAGATCGACGAGGTAATGACGAGGCTATGATAGGACGCCTACATAATGAAATTGTACAAGTGTATATAAAGCAACAATAATAATAGAGGATGATGACGTACAAACTGGGAGGGGACATGCAAAAAGGGGAAGATATAACAACTACAATAGGTATGGAATCCCGAAATAACTAAGAATATAACCAAAACTGGGAAAAATGAATCAAACTAATGATATGAAAATGACACGGCATCACCCTTCGTGCTTTTACTCTCGTCCTCACCAAGAAATAATATGAATAAAACGGCACGACATCACCCTTCGTGCTTTTACTCTCGACCCCACCATGTAATAATGATAATATGAATGAAATGTCCGGTATCACTCTTCATGCATTTACTCTCTTCCTCATCACGTAATAATGATAATATAAATGAAATGGCACGGCATCACCCTTTGTGCTTTTACCCTCATCCTCACCATGTAATGATAATGATACGAATTTGAATAATGAATAATGAGGAGAATGATTTAAATTCAAATATGGTTCCATAATATCAAACTTCAAATTACGAAAATATTTAACAACTTTGAAATAAGCAATAAAGACGAAACGAATAATCAAAGAAGTAATAATCTAACCTAAGCATGGATATCATAATTAACAAAACAATAAAATACAAAGAGAAGAGTTCCACCCATATACTTTAACCGAATAACAACGCATAAGTACTCGTCACCTCATATATACATTATTCCCACAAATAAAACACGTAGAAAATAGACCAACAAGTCATAATCCCTCAAGTCAAGGTTAACCACGATACTTACCTCACTCCGCAACCAAATCATTGCTCAACCGTGGATTTTCCTATAGAATTATCCTCCAAACCAATCAAATGTAACCAAATATACTTTAAATAATTCAACATAAGCTTTAGAAACTACCCACGAGTGAAAAAGATTTAATCTTTCATGTTTATGGAAAAAGCCAACCCCGAGCCCGCTTGGTTAAAATCCGATATTCGAACCAAAACTCAATTACACATTCATCCCCGAGCCCGGTTATGTGATTACTTTCAAAATCCAACCTCAATTTGAGGTCTAAATCTCAATTACTCAAAATCCCCAATTTCTACCTAAATTCCTATTTTCTACCGTGGAAAATCATAGATTAAAGGTTAAAACCAATGGGTGATTATGAAAACGTAAGGAAACAAGTTAAAATCTACTAACCTATAAAGTTGGGATGAAAAACTTCTTCAAATTCGACTCTAGGCCGAGCTCAAACTTGAAAATGGTGAATAATGACTTAATTCCTGAATTTGGGGCCTTCTAATCACTAGGCGTCAGGCCTTCTTCACTTCGTGAAGGGCCTGGCACGTTCTTGAAAAAATGAGACCCTAGTGGCCTTCGCTCTCGCAAGAGGTTGCACGTGTTCGCGATGGCTTGTCCCCCCTAGCCTTCGATTTCGCGAGCCTGGGCTCGCATTCGTGTAGAACAACCCCTACCTCCCCTAGATCCTCACCTAACCCATCACATTTGTGAGTGAAGGGTCGCGTTTGCGACCTCTTATCTGTGTTCTCATAGAAGTAAATCACTCAATCCCTATGTTACCCTTCACGATCGCTCTCCCGCGATCGCGAAGAACAAAACACCAGAACAGTTGAACCAGTAGATCCTCTAGGTCTATAATCGATTCGTAGCCAACCAGAAACTCACCCGAGCTCACGCGATCCAAACCAAATATGCACACAAGCGTAGTAACATCATACGAACTCACTGGAGTAATAATAACACCAAAATATCACCTAAAATACGAATCAGACATAAAAATGCATGGAAGTTTAAAGGAAGTCAATAACTTTCAAATTCACAATCGAGCATCCTAATCATATCAAATCAACTTCGTTTTGCACCAAATTTTGCAGTGATGTCTTAAATAGTAAAATGAACCTATACCAAGTTTCGAAACAAAAATCTTAACCCCGTATCTATAAGGTCAACCTGCGATCAAATTTCAGAATTCCTTAAACCTTCAAATTACTAGTTTTCAACAAATCACGTCAAAACAAGTTAGGGACTTTCAAATTTAATTTCGGACATCGACCCAAGTTCAAAATCACGATACGGACCCACTGGGACAATCAAAATACCGATCCAGGTCCATTTATACAAAATATTCACCGTAGTCAGCTCAAATCATTTTTAAGCCTAAAATTCATATTTTTCAGTTTTTCACATAAAAATTTTCTGGAATATGACACGGACTGAGCATGCAAATTAAAAAATGCTAAATAGAACTAATCGAGCTCTCAAAATACTTAAGTAACGGCTAAAACTCAAAATGACCTATTGGGTCATCACATTAGGCGTCATCACGATCAGTAGGGATTTTGAGTCGTGACATTGGGCTATGTTGTTTTGTGGTTATTTTCAAAAGGCTTTTTTGGAGTTTCTTGCGGAAGTATAAATTGTGGTTTACCCTAGTTGTTTCTTTTTTTATTTTCTTATTCTATATCTTCTTGTTTTTATACATGTTACCTCTCTCACTTGTTATTTATCTTGTCATCTTACTTGATATTTTACATGTTATCTTATTGCTATATATCTCGTTATTTTCTTGTTACTTAACTACACAGGTTTATAGGTAGGTATCTTTTATTATCCTCCACACTACCTCTTCGGTGTAAGGATTCACACTTACTGAGTACATTGGGTCAATTTTACTCATATTATACTTCTGTACTTCTTGTGTAGATTTTGGTGTTAGTTCCGGTGGTACTGAGGTAGTGTTTCAGTCTCATTCGCAAGCCTTGGAGTCACATATCTCATAGTCTTGCTACAGTTTATTTGTTTCGAACAATGTATTCTTATTCCACACTTTGTATTTAGTTAATCTGTAGACGCTCATTTACTTAGTGACTCCAGTTTCTGGGAGGTGTTAGATGGTCATGGGTTGTATACTTGATATATTTCTTTTGAATTCTATCTTTTATTTGTGATATCATGTTATTTTACATTTTTTATTGCCTTATTTATTGTTATATGTTTGATTGCCTAGCAAGCGGTATAGGTTTCATCATGACTTTTAGGTTGGGATTTTGGGTTGTGTAATATTATGAAGTAGAGAAATGGACACATTCTTTTTTCTCCTCTATTTTTTTAACCATTCTTATGTTTCAATATAAATTTTCGGGTCTAATATTCTCTGATTTTCATCAAGTTGCTTCGTGTGCTACATGTGTTAGGTTTTTAGATAGGGCATGAATTAAATAATGAAAATTAAGATGTTTGCTGTAATTCTATGTTGTATTTCGGGCTGTTGTTTTTGCTAATAATTGAGCAGATTCAAAAATTTATATTAATATAATAATATGATGGAGTGAACATCAAGGTATCATTGGGGGGAAAGGAACTCCGTTGTATAGCAAAAAATGTTTAAGGTTTTATTTACTTTTAAATAGTGTTTCTTAATAGTGGGTGAAGAAAATCTTTGAAGAATCTCTTTTTGCAGAACAATGTGTAAAATGCGAAATAACCATTGTTTGAAAAAAATGGCTTTTACTATGGAGTTGTGGGAGAGGGTCATGTCCACCAACGAGACGGCAGAGATTGTTAAAAGAAAAAATAGTCAGCTTTTCAGGGAGAGAGAGAAGTTGATACCTATTTTAGATTTTAATATATTATAAACACAATAGATTTAAATACTTTATTAATAGACAACATTACTGAGTATTTTTTTGATCCATTTAATTTGAATATAATCGTTACACAATTTTGAATGCAAGTGCAAGTTTTTGAAAGTGAATGTTTCTTAAGGAGGAAGAACACAACTTTAATTGTAACAAGTAATTTGATCATTTTGTACTCACATCATTAAACTATAACGGATTACCTGTGTTGTGTGTTTTCCTGAATGGCATTCATCTTATACTCTAAAAACAAGCTAGAAAAAGGGTGGAATGTTAAACTGAAAATTTAAAGATGTTGGATATTTTGGGTGTTTTACCACAATAAACAAACCTTCTTGGGCGTAAATGTGTTTGAAGAGCTTCGTAGCAGGCCTACAGAGTATTACGATCCTATTATATAATTATTTAATCTTCCATTTGTAATGCTCATTTTTCAACCAGATATTACCATATATTTATGATCTATTTCGTTGGAATATAATGGTTGAAGACTAGCAACAACAGATGATGAATGTTGACCAATATAATGACTCAACCTGTCGTTTAGTTATTTAGATCCCTGTTTCCCTAATTAAAACTCCTCGTATGTGCCTTTAATATTTATTGACATGCGGGGATGGTTAGTTCGGGTTTGGAAGGGTTCAAGTTGAAATCGGAACACTTAGTTCCTTAATAGTGGCTTAAAGTAGTTCAGTTTGACTTGAGTCAACATTTTGAGTAAACAACCTCGGAATCGGGATTTGAAGGTCCCAATAGGTTCGTACGATGATTTTGGACTTAGGCGTATGTTCGGATTAAAAGTTGGCGCATTAAAGGTTTTCAAGTTCTTTAAGTTTGGTTTGAAGTAAGTTTTGGTGTTATCGAGGTCCGTTTGGAATTTCGAGCCTGAAAATCGTTCAGTATGGTAATTTATGACTTGCACACAAAATTTGGTGTCATTATAAGTAGTCTAAGTATGTTTTGGCGCATTCGGAACTAGTTGAGAAGTTAAAGCTCGTAAGTTGATTCAATTTAGTGTTGGGGTGCGATTCTTAGTTTTGTTGCTATTATATGTGTTCCGAGAGCTCAAGTAGGTCTGTACTATATTTGTGGCCTTGTGGGTCTATTTGGAAGGGTCCCTGGGTGGCTCGAGTGTGTTTCAGACCGCCCGGAGCTAAGTCAGAAACATCAAAAATTTGTTGTTTTGGTTTCCTTCTTCGCGAACGCGAAGAACTAGTCATGTTCGCGATGAAGGAATGAGACTGGGTGGCATTTTATCCTATGCATTCGCAAAACAAGGATTGTTTTACACGAGGCCCTAGGCCACTGGCCTTCGTGCTCACGCTCGGGCAATTGCATTCGCGAAGTGTGAAGCCAGTTGGGGAGGGAGTCAATCGAAGCCCAGCTAAGCCATTGCGTTCGCGAGGCTGGTCTCGCATTCACATAATGCATTTTCCCAGGGCTTAGCATTTTGCCTTTGCGATCACGGATGCCTTATCATGATCGCGAAGAAGGAAACACTGGGCAGTGTCTTTTAAAATATATGGACTTAGGCTTTTTGGTTCATTTCTTTCACTTGTTAGACGAGTTTAGAGTTGTTTGAAGAGAGGTTTTCACCTAGCACTTTGAGGTAAGTAATTTCTATACAATATGAGTTTAATACATGCATTTTTGGTAGATTCTTAAGATATAAATTGTAAAAATTATAGGTTTAGTTGAAAAACCTAGATTTTGATAAAAATGGGATTAAACAACAAAAATGATTGTGAAATTGGGTAGAAATTATATATTTGAGTTTGTGAGGTTATGGGTAACACTTATCTTCGAAAATTTCCTGAATCCGGGCATGTGGGTCCAGGGATAAATCTTAAGAATCTTCCAATTTGGGTTTGGTAATTACTCTAATAGCTAAATAGTGAACTTGTGACTGTATATTGATTAATCTATGTAACATTTGGCTAGCTTCGGATTGTTCGGCACCAAGTTGAGGCCTTAGAGTGAATTTGTGGGTCGGAAAGTAAGATTTGGGACGAGGTAAGTCTCTTGCCTAACCTTGTAAGAGGAAATCTACCCCATAGGTATTTTAAATTACTATTTGCTTCTAATTGTGAGGGCTATGTACATAGGTGACGGGAGTCCCTATGTAGCTACAAATCATGCTTAAGCCTGGGTAGTTTGAGGACCCCATCATGAAATACTTGTATTGTTTGTACTCTACTTGTTAATTTAAGTGTTTAAATTATATTGAAACTTGATAAAGCATTCGTAAAGTCCGAATTTCACTTACTTTGAGTTTTGGCAGGTTACTTGACCGTTAATAGAAATTGTGCTTCCTTGTACACTAGTCTTATGATAGCTTTTAGATCGGATGTTCGTAGAGCATTCTCTCTTCTTGTGGAGCAGGCCGAACGCCTTGGCAGTATAATAGATGCATCTATGGTTTGTGTCATTTGACCCTCGGCAGTGTACACATTATTCTGGATCGGATCGTACGACCTCGGCATAAATCGTGCGTGATAATGCTTGGAGCCCGATTACACTTAATATTATTTTTATGGCTTGAGAGGTTATAATTTATTATATGGAAGAAATTGTGGAAGTTAGTATGTGTTAGTTGGAGATTTTTAAATTGACTTTCAGTTAAAGAATCATTTATTCACTGCTTGTTATCGTGTCATTATTATTATTCACGGTTTCAATGCCTATTTAGAATTTTTGTATTTTAATTTTTGGCCCATAGTAAGTGTCGATGTTGACCCCTCGTCACTAATTCTTCGAGGTTAGACTGGATACTTACTGGGTACATATTGTTTATGTACTCATGCTAAACTTCTACACTAATAATGCAGGATCTGAGGTAGGTACATCTAGCATTCATTCAGGTGCGCACCCTGTTACCCTGAGGCATAGTGGTGAGTTTCCCTCTAAGTCCGTTATATAACACCCACAATCTCTCTTTTGTATTTACTTTTGATCTATGTTATTTCATACAGTAGCATAGATGTTTTATATTTTACTAGTTGCTCATACACTTGTGACACCGGGTTTTTGGAACATGCTAGTAGATACTTTATGGATTTGAGTAATTATTTCACTGTATTTGCTCTTTCACTAGTTTACACTTTACTTTACTATAAGTTTCCACTTCTCATCTACTTTATAAATAAAAATCAACTACTTTAAAATTATTAAAAAGAATAAATACATGACTAGTTCTCCATTGGCTTGCCTAGCGGGGACGTTGTGAGCCATCACGACCTATAGGGGAAATTGGGTCGTGACAATCATGTATCAGAGCACTAGGTAGACGTAGGTCTCACAAGTCATGAGCATGCCTAATAGAGTCTTGTGGATCGAAACTAAGACGTTCGTACTTATCTTCGAGATGCTATAGGGTGTTAGAAAACTTCTCTTTCTTCATCTCCTATCATGCAAATTGATGTTGTGCTAGGTATCTTTCTCTTATTCTCTAACAGATGGTGAGAACGTGTGCAGTAGATGTACTCGAATGTGGAGGAGCTGCTCCCCTAATTTCTAAAGGCCGAGGGAGGGCTCCAGCTCGTGGTAGAGGATGAGGGCATCTTAGAGTTGTTCCAGTTGTGCCACTAGTGGATCCAGTTATTGAGGAGCAGGGAGAGGTTCCTGCAGTGGAGCCGGGCCCAGTGGATTTAATGTCCCCACTAGGATTCCAAGAGGTCATAGGGCGTATGATGTGGTTCATGGTTGTATGATGCATGCAGGTTTATTTCCAGCACACCCAGCCACATCTCAGGCGGGAGGGGAGCACATACCCCTACCTTTCAGGCTCCATGGCATGCAGCTTCCGTATATTAGACCCCGGGTGCACTACCCACGGGCAGAGCTCAACCAGTTGCAACGGTTATACCAGAGCCCAGACCAGTTGTGGCCGACGAGCCGCAATAGCTATTGGATAGATGGACCAGGCTACATCCTCCTACCTTTGGAGGTGAAAGACATGAGGACCCCCAGGACTTTATTGATCCTTGTAGGGGCTGCACAACATGAGGATAGTCCCATGGGGTGGACTTTACCACCTTTCAGCTGGAGGGAAGGGCTCAGATATGGTGGTAGTCCTATCTTCTCAGCAGACCAGCAGGTTCTACTCCCTTGACTTGGGACCTGTTCACGCATCTCTTTTGGGATAGATATATTCATCCTTCTCAGAGGGAAGATTTGCGGGGCCAGTTCGAGCATCTCCAGCAAGGTTAGATGTCGGTGACCGACTATGAGGCGAGATTCTTTGAGTTGTATCTCCATGCAAGTATGATACTCCCTATCGATGCAGAGAGAGTGCAGAGGTTTGTTGGGGGTTTGCAATCTAGCATCCAGTCCACTATGGCCCAAGAGGTTTAGATGGGGAATCCTTACGAGTAGGTTGTGGAGACAGCTTGGAGGATCGAGGGTGTTCGTCAGCGGGGACGAAAGCCGACGCCGAGGGACAAGCAATTTCAATATTCTAGAGAGTTGAGTGGTGCTCAGTTTGGGGGCCGAGTTCAGTTTGTGAGGGGTTATTCTAGCAATCCCACATATCTAGCACCAGCGCCTTCTCGGGTGCTCCAGTGCGGCCCTACTTCAGCGCCATTCAAAATAGCACCTTCTATGGATGCTTCAGTCATTTTTCGAACTGAGAGGTTGTTTTGAGTCCAGGGATCATGGTTCTTGATCTCGGCCAATCCACACCACAATTTAGTAGTGAGGCGGTCGATTCAATAATAAACCCAACAAAGGTCGGGATTGAATCCACAGGGAGTTAGAGTATGAGTTTAGGTGTATATCTAAGTTAATTGCAAGTTTTGGATAAAATTACACTTCCACAAAATTGATTGGTGTTCTACTTCTACTTTACTCTACTGTTTGCAAGTATAGAACTAAAGGACCATATTTTTGGTTTTGAGTTTTTTCAAATGATGAAAGGGACTAGGATCGTGAATTCTACCTAGGTGCTTATCTAATGGGTTGTAAACTCCAGGGCAAGTTTGATTAGATGTAGTCGTAATATAGCAATCACACCCAAGTACTCACTTTATACCTCTCTGTAGTTTGAGTAATTTTTCCCAATTTTGATTTCTCAAGTCCAAATAGGTATTTGCACAAAATAAGTGATATTAGCTCAAGTCGGGTATTACTATCTCTAGGTTTAACCCTTTAATTGGGGATATCAATTTCTTGAGTTCACCCTAATTCCTTGTTAGCCTAGTTTTCCTATACTTAGTTTAATCTTTCTCAAGTAGAGACTAAGTCATTTAGGCGTGAGTCAATATTTGCAACCATTAATTCTTGAGTTCTAGCAAGAACTTGGCTAAATATCACTAACCCAATCATAAACATGTCCTAGATTAAACACCCATCAAATACCCACACTAGGGTTGGGTTACAACCCTAGCTAAAAATTTAGCTACTCATGAAAAATACATAAATCAAAGAAGAAATAAAGATAGAATCCATAAAATTTGATTATGGGATGGAAATCTAGTGTTTGGAGACAAATCTAGTACAAAATTATTAAAAGCAGTAAAAAAAAAACAGGTACTATTCTAAAACATAACTTAACCTAAAATTGACAAAAAGTCCTATTTATACTAAGCTGAAAATATCTGACAAAAATGCCCCTGCGGAGGTTGTGCGGCCACATAATTCTGAGTGTGGTCGTACACATAGCTTGAACTGGGATCTGGACTTTAACCTGCAGACCGCAAAAAAGTGAGTACGGCCGCATCTTTGGCTTCTGCGCCCGCACAAAAATCGGACGGACCACATGTCTTCACTCTGTAGTCTCTGAAACTCTTTTTATGCGGTCCGTGTAATATTAATTGCGGCCACACGCTGGTTTCTGTAGCTTCATAAAATTCCTGCGATCCGCACATCTTCAATTTAAGGTTCTCTGAATCCATTCTCTCTACGGTCCGCATAATAGTGAGTGCGGCCGTACATTATTTGTGCAGTACGCATATCTTTACTTGCTCAAACTTCAAAGTATATGAACCTCTCTTCTGCGGCCGCACTAGAATTATGAGGTCCACACAATGTGAAGCTGAAGTTGACAGGGTTTCTTCATTGTTCGCGGGCGCACTAAAATTGTGCGGTCCGCACTCTAAGTATTTTCACCTTGTTTTTGTCCTTGCCAACTTTGACTCCTTTTTGAGTTGATTTTCACTTTCTTGGCTTGTTTCCCAATATTCCTGCAATAAATCTCATTTTAGTAGTTCTTGGGATTCCTTTAAGCATGTTCGAGCTAAAACTCAAGTTAAAGAGGGCAAATAAGCGGTCAAAATCCATACTTATCAACTCCCCCAAACTTAAGCCTTTGCTTGTCCCCAAGAAATTAAGGCAATTCCCACCTTCATTAGAAAAAAGGATATTTCAGCTGTCCTAAGTTAAGTCAAAACACAAATCAATTGGGACCAACAATTACCCATACGCTCATGAATCATTAACAATCATATGATTTGAAAATTTGAAGCACAAATGGCTCTACTGTGACACTTGAGCATCAAGGGTTGACTTTGATCATCAAGGAAGCTCTCACTTTCATGAAGGTCGAGGTGGTTCCCAAACTCCTCCTCATATACTTTCTGAAAGCTCATCACACTCACGAATGAAGAGTTCAAAATAATGACTCGAGGAAGATTCGCTCATCACTCTCAAAAGAATGTCACAAGCCCGGCTCTAAGTACCATATGCTTTCCCTTCATGTAGATCATCACTAATGTAATCTTGCTCGGCTCGAAATCACGTAGGACTTTTTTGGCAAATGAAGGCTTTTGGATTAAGGAGGGTAATATCGGATTGGAATCGGTTCATCTTTCCTTTAGCACTCCATCTTATCTTATTGTATCATATGAAACTTTGCCAACTCTTTGAGTCATTTTATTTTCCCTTAGGGGGTTTGGAAAGACTTAAGATCGCTCTTTCTTTGACACTCTAATCACGATCTCGTTCTTTGCTTTTCCCTTGTTTCACCCTTCTTCTTTATTTTTGCATCTTTTCAGCCCTTTCACATTATTCACTTTCTTTTTGTATTTTTTTTCTTTGCTCTTCCTTTCTTTTTCTTTGCCCTTTTTCTCTTTTTCATTTATTTTGTCTTTTTGTGCCTCGAAACCATCTTTAAACTCCTCGTCTCTCCCCTAAACTTATGTTCTTGTCATCTGAATCACATGAGTGCTAGAGAAAAGTCGGGTGCCAAGAGAGAGTCACTATAAAACAGTTAAAGGCTTGTAATGTGGTTATTGAAAAGAAATGCTATAGGATAAAAAGGGTTTTTTAAGGATGATATCATTGGTAGGCCATGAAAAATTTCAAAACTGGTCAAGGAGAGCCTACAATCACTTCTCAAGCCAAGCTAACATAGAATTCCTCCTAGAAATACATTCGAGGCAAGTTATAGACTATTTGCACGGGTACTTGGACTTGTAACAAAATACCTCACCTCTCACACAACCAGATTGTTAAAGAGATAGAATTCGAGGTCCCACAACAACCGCATTCAAGATAGAAAATCTCTATGGTTCATCTAAACCATCTGATGGTTCCCTAAGTCAACACAAGATTCACAAGGACACTAACTAGAACTATTTCTTTACAAAAACTTGTTTTTGACCATAAGAGCATAGTTAAATTTGTTGTTACCAAGTGAAACATGCTTGACCCTTTTATTCATTACTACTTTTTTTAACCTAAACATCAAAAACTGACTCAATCCCTTAAGAAGGTTGTCACGCCATCCATTGTTGGGAAGAGTCGCCCGGTTCACACAAGACCCACCTTTGGAAAGAACTGTGGTATTAAGAAAACCAAAGGCTTATTGTTCGTTAAAACATAAGAAGAAGTTAACAAATCAAAAGAAGCTATGAAATGAACTACTAAAAGTAAGACAATGAATATAAATAAAGGTGAAGATTACATACATTATGAGGGATAGGGTAAAGATAAGAGAAAAAGGAAAAAGAGTATTTAAGTTATTACAGGCCCAAAAAGTGATCAAATGTTATAACAGTCATCCAAATCACCAAAATAGACCACCCCCAAATGAAAAATAAGCATTGTCCACAATGCTTAACAAAAATAAGAACAGGAAGGGTAGAGAGTTAAGAGAACTCCCTAAGTGGTCTCAGCCTGTATGGTATCTCCAGCACCCTCAATCTGCATAGCATCTCCAGCACCCTCAGCATCCTCAGTCTCCTCAAGATAAATCTCATCATCACCTGGCTGAGGGATAACCGGGTTGCTGAGAATCTGGATCATCTCCTCAGTGGTGTAGGCAGTAGCCTCCGGCTCCTCAGACTGGCTTGCTGCTGCCTTCAGATGCCTCTGGTGCTTCCTGTGCTGCTGGGACTGTTATCTCTATTAGTAGGTCCAAAGGTAGATCTACGGCAGATGTAATCTTGGAAACCTCCTGACTCAACTTCTCCACTGACTTCCTCGATGCCTGAGACTTCCTCTTATTCTTTGTTTGTTTTTCCAACTTCTCAATAGTTGTCCCATGTGCCACCAGAGTCTCCATAATAATCTTCTGGTAGTCCAGAATCTTCTTCAAAGTCTCCTCCACTGATGGAGGTACCTGTGGGGCAGCTGGGGCAGAGGACTGTGCTACAACTATCAGCCAGCTTAGAAGTAGCTGGCTGGATCCAGTTGTTGAGACTCGTCAAGGTCTGGGAGACTCGCAACACAGTCTGTGGGTAAGTGGTAGAAGCTGGTACTGATAAAGGGGCTTACGGCCTGGATGAAGAAGGAGGTTTCATGGCTGCTGTAGAAGGCATGGAAGCAACGGAGAGCCCAGCAGATAGCTCAGTAACCACTACCCTTGGATCTTCAAACTGGCCAGTGGAAGTAGTTGCCTTACCCTTGAACTTAGGGTTGTTAGCATCCTGAAGGTGGCACCATGAGAAAGGCTTTTTAGCCTTAACTTTTGTATCAAACAGCCTTGGCTCCACCCTTTGATCATTGAAGTATTCAGTGAGGAAGTTGGGGTAGGGATATGATCTCTCCTCCTTTTGGACAGCTAAGGTAATGTTTGAGGACATCAAGGCTCCCACATTTATTGGATATCCAGCCATAATCGAAGCTACCAACACTGCTTGGGGGAGGGTCAGGTTGTTCTCCTTCAAGCATGGGTCAATTCTGCTGCATACAAACATCTGACACCCTTTTGCCTCAAAATTTAGAGTGGCTCGGACTATGGGCACCCCTGCTATGAGCCACAGAGGTGGTGGTCCTAGAGCTGCCAGAATCTCTACTAACCATGGAGGCCTCTCCCAAAGCCAGTTTCTCCAAGTATTTCTTCAAATTCCACGTAAGAGTTCAAAGCACACGAGTCGAACTGGATTTTCAGATTCCGCAACTTTGTCACCTTAGTACCCTTTTTTATGTGAGCCACATTAGCATTGAATTCTTTTACTAAGTTCTCATTTGCGTCGAGGCCACTATGGGTGAACCATTTCCATCCCTTTCGCTCCTGAAACTGTCTGAGGACATTTGGATTGTGAATGTCCAAGTCCTTCATCAAAAATTGTCGCTCCAATGTGAGCGATCTATGGGGCCATAGTTCTCTGAACCTATTGAAAGCCTTCAGGCTGACAAATATGTCCTCCCACATATCCCTCCTCCTTTTCCTCTCAAGGCCACCCACTCTAGTGTCACCCCCTCTCCCGTCATCTGGTATATCATCGTCATCATCCACATTGATTGGTGCAGGAGGGGGACGTGAAGAGGAGGGCTCGGAAACCTTGCTTCCCATATCAGAATCAGTTGAAGAGCTATCTGTAGGCTTATTGCGCAGTTGATAGAGCCCTGTGGGTTTTGGAGGATTAGATTAGGGTTCAGGCTGGACCTCCATGGAGTGACCCTCGGATGCTTCTCCAGATGGAGCATATTCACTGTTGTTAGAGGATTCTAGAGTCGGAGGTCTGTTGGAAGTAGCTTTCTTGCCTATGATTTTTTGAACGACAAGAGGTAGGTAACTCTTGCCTCGGCCTTGACCCCGGGAGGGCTCACCCCTCCCTTTTGGTGCATCACCTCTCCCACGAGATCTAACCATGGTCTGCAACATATAACAATAGAAATCAGTTAAAATGGAAGCTCATAATGTATAAAATTGCATGTTGAAAGGTTTCAGTGAAATGAATCAAAAAGAGGTTGTGCGGACCGCACAAAAATGAGTTCAGCCGCAGACAGCCAAGTGCGGACCGCACAAAAGTGAGTGCGGCCGCACAACCACAAGTGCGAACCACACAAAAATGAGTGTGGCCGCACAACCCATAGTTTAGACTGTGGGTTCTCTAATCTTTCATCAGTGCAGACCGCACAATTCTGACTGCGGCCGCACAATCACGAGTGCGGCCGCACAACTCAGGTTCGGACTACTGGGCTTTCTGATCATTAAGAAGTGTGGACCGCACAATTCCACTGCGGACCACATAAAAATAAGTGCAGTCCACACAAATCAAGCATAAATATTTACCCTAACTCTTACTTGTGTGGACCGCACAAAAATGTGTGCGGCCGCACAATTTGAAAATTAAAGGCATTGAATTTGAACTCATGCGATTGTTTTTTCACAGATGGGCCAAGATATGAGAAATTAAACATGATTAGCTATTTACCAAGCTCCCAAGTAGCATTTAAGGAACTACCCACAAGATTCTAAGAATAAAGACTGACTACCTATTGATAATTTCAGGCGTGAGACTAACCCTAGGCAAAAACAACAAAATTTTAAAAATGATAAAAAAAATTAACAAAAATCTAAGGATGTAATGAACATACCAGTAATGATGGATGCAGGTGTGAATCTACACGGATGAGATGCTTGAATTCTGAGAACTAATCGGAAGTGCACTATGCTTGCTTAGGGTTTTAGAAGTCAGAATGGTAAAAGTATGAATAGTGCATGAAGGTTCTATTTATACCCAAGCTGAGTCGGTGCAAAACTTACTGGAGTGTGGCACAATTTTTAGTGTGGTCTGCACTCTTTACCTGTTCCTTTGGAGAATTTATGCGGTTCGTACAAAAGTGAGTGCGGCCACAGAATTTGTGCGAACCGCAAAATTTTTAGTGCGGCCGTATTTTGTTCACAAAATTTGACAGGTCAAACTTCAGAGAGCATTCATTTTTGGCTTTCCAGTTGTGAGACCGCAGACAGAATTGTGCGGCCGCAGAGTGATTGTGCAGTCCGCACTTTTGTGATACTTATCCAATTTTTCTTTCATCGTCCCTGTAATGCACACCCCTTCCTTCATACACTTCAAAACTTAGTTAGCATAAAACAAATCCTGCCTAATCTAAAGAAGAAAATCAAGAGAAAGAAAAACACATGGGTTGCTTCCCAAGAAGCGCCTGATTTAACGTTGCGGCACGACGCATGTTGCCCTTAATAACTTGAAGTGGAGCAACGCCACAATGTGGCCATCATCAACCTTGCCAAATAGTTCTTCATCCGGTGCCAATTGACTCTAAACACTTCACCATTCTTATTTTCATATCTAAAGCACCAAAGGGTGTCACATGTACAACTTCAAATGGGCCACTCCACTTGGATTTAAGCTTTCCCGGAAACATCCGCAACCGAGAGTTGAACAAAAGCACAAGATCACCTTTTTGAATTCTTTGTTTCGGATATACTTGTCATAGAGGTACTTCATCTTGTCCTTATACAAGGGAGAACTGGAATATGCATGGAACCGGAACTCATCAAGTTCATTCAGTTGCCCCCACCCTAAGATTTGCAGCTACATCCCACTCAAGGTTAAGCTTCTTCAACGCCCACATAGCCTTATGCTCAATTCCACCGGAAGGTGACAAGATTTCCCGAACACTAACCGATACGGAGACATACCAATTGGTGTTTTGTAAGTTGTTCTATAAGCCCAAAGAGCATCATCAAGTTTCTTCGACCAATCTGTCCGGTTGGCATTCACAGTTTTTAACTGAATATCTTGATCTCCCGGTTGGAGGCTTCAACCTTCCACTTGCTTAAGGATGATATGAGGATGACACTTTATGAGTGACACCGTACTTGGAGAGTAAAGTTGGAGTACCAAACCTTGTGAATATGTTCTTATTCAAGAAAGCTACCACACTCCGAGCTTCATTGTTGGGTAAAGCCACAACTTCAACCCATTTGGACACGTAATCCACAGCTACCAATATATAGGTGTTCCCACATGAGCTCACAAACGGACCCATAAAAGCAATGCCCCAAACATCAAAAATATCAATCTCTAGGATGGTGGTGAGGGGCATCTCATTTTTCTTGGAGATCTCACCGGCCCTTTTACACTCATCACAACGCTTAACGAGATCGCTAGCGTCCTTGTAAAGGGTAGGCCAATAGAATCCACAGCTTAGCACCTTTGTATCAGTTCTCGCTCCACCATGGTGACCACCATATAGCGAAGAGTGGAAAGCTTCAAGACTACCCAATTGTTCTTCTTATGGTACACATCTTCGGATAGCACCATCAGTACAAATTTTGAAGAGATAGGGCTCATCCAATAGTAGTCCAGGCAGTCCTGTTTGAGCTTCTTCCTTTGGTTTGAAGAGAACTCATTTGGAACAATGCCACTCACAAGATAGTTGGCCACATCGGCAAACCATGGCATCTCGGTCATAGAAATGGAAAGGAGTTGTTCGTCAGGAAATGAATCATTGATCTCAAGGCCATCATGTGGACTCCCCTCCTCCTCCAATCGGGACAAGTGGTCTGCCACTTGGTTTTCACTCCCCTTTTGGTCTTGGATCTCAAGATCAAATTCTTGTAAAAGAAGTACCCACCACAACAATCTTTCCTTAGAGTCTTTCTTGCTCATCAAATAACGAAGTGCCGCATGCTCGGTGTGAACAATCACATTTGTACGTATTAGGTACGGGCGAAACTTCTCCATAGCAAAGAAAATGGCTAAGAGTTTTTCTCGTTCATTGTATACTTGACTTGGGCCTCGTTCATGGTATTACTAGCATAGTAGACCAGATGGAAGATTTTGTTAATTCGTTTCCCCAATACCGCTCCAACTGCCACATCACTCGCATCACACATGAGCTCAAATGGTAAGCTCCAATTTGGAGCGGTGATAATAGGAGTGGTAGTTGACTTATACTTGGGTAGTTCAACTGCCTTCATACAATCTTCATTGAAAAGTAACTTGGCATCTTTCTCCAAGAGTTTTCACAAGGGGTTTACCACCTTATAAAAGTCCTTGATGAATCGGCGGCAAAACCCCGCATGAACTAGAAAGCTCCTCACTCCCTTTATGGAAGTAGGGGGAGGGAGTTTGGATATCACCTCAATTTTTGCTTTATCAACCTCAATACCATTCTTGGAAATCTTGTGACTGAGGACAATTCCCTCCTCGACCATAAAGTGACACTTCTCCCAATTCAACACCAAGTTAGTTTCCTCACAACATGCCAATACCTTATCCAAGTTATCCAAGCACTCTTCAAAAGAATTCCCCATGATAGAAAAATCATCCATGAAAACCTTGAGAAAGTCTTCCACCATATCGGTGAAGATGTCCATCATACACTGTTGCAAATTTGTCGGTGCATTACATAACCCGAATGGCATCCACGAGAATGCAAAAGTGCTATAGGGACAAGTGAAAGTGGTCTTCTCTTGGTATTCAGGAGAAATAAGAATCTGGTTATATCCGGAGTATCCATCAAGAAAGAAACAATAAGGACGTTCAGCTAACCTATACAACATTTGATCAAGAAATGGAAGAGGAAAATGGTCTTTACGAGTAACTTTGTTGAGCTTCCTATAATCCATGCACACTCTCCACCCGGTGACAGTTGTTCTGGGAATCAATTCATTTTTTTCATTTGTTATCATAGTCATGCCCCCTTTCTTTGGGACACATTGCACTGGCAAGGTCGAAGAACAATCAGAAATGGGGTAAACAACCTCGGCATCCAACCACTTGATGATCTCTTTCTTTACTACCTCTTGTGTGGCCTCATTCAATCGTGTTTGATGTTCCACTGAGGGTTTGGCATCCTCATCCAAAATGATTTTGTGCATTCAAAGGCGGGTCTTATACCCTGAAAATCTGCTAATGTCCAACCTATTGCCTTCTTCCTCCTTTGAAGCACCGTAAGGGTGGAATTTACCTGCACGTTAGTTAAGAATGAGGAAAGAATAACAGGTAAATTGGAAAAAAGTTCTAGAAACTCATACCTGAGTGTGAAGGAAAAGGCTTTAACTTCAATGTGGGAGGCTCCTCGATTGAGGGCTTTGTTTGTGGAGTCTTCCGATTTTTTAGATCCAAGGAAAGTTTTCGGGCTCATAGGTATATGATCTCATTCCTTGCAAAGAATTGAAACATTCTACAAATCCTTCCTTCTCATCCTCATCATGATTCAATAAAGAGCTTCCAAGGTATCGTCAACATTTATCACAGTACTTGTGTCATCAACAATTACTTCGGTCATAAGATCCACGAATGAACACACTTCGTTGCTATTTGGCTGCCTCATTGATTTACAAACATGGAACACCACTTTTTCATTGCCACCCGGAAGGTGAGGTCACCAGCTTCCACATCAACTAAGGCCTTCCCTGTAGCAAGTAAAGGTCTCCCTAAAATGATTGACATCTCTTAGTCAACCTCACAGTCAAGTATCACAAAATCTTTCGGGAACGATGAACTTGTCGACCCAAACTAACCCATCATCAATTATCCCCAATGGACTTTTCATTGTACGATCGGCCATTTGCAACCTCATGGATGTGGGTCTTGGTTGCCCAATACCCAACATTATGAACACAGAATATGGCATCAAGTTAATGCTTGCCCCCAAGTCATACAAAGCTTTGGCGAAATCGGCACTCCCAATAGTGCACGGGATTGTGAAAGCACCTGGGTCTTCCAACTTTGGAGCGATAGAGTGAACAATAGAACTCACTTGATGTGTCATTCTAATAGTTTCACAATTTATTGATCTCTTATTTGTTACCAAATCCTTCATGAACTTGGCACCAACCAACGGCACATTTATGGACAAACTTTTCATCATATCAATGAATTTCTTGAATTGATTCTCATTGTTTTTCTTTGCGATTCTTTGAGGATATGGAGGATGAGGCCTTGGCAAGGTTGCCTTGTACTTTTGCGCTACCGGATCCGGTATGTCTATTATATTCTCCGTAGAGGGGTTGTCTATCCTCACCTCTTCATCAGCTTGCACATCATTGCTTTTCATGTCGTCTTCTTGGACCAACACATCCTCATCCACATTTCTTCTTTGGTTTGAGGTACTAGAAACTCCACCTCTCTCACTTCTTATTGTCACGTACATTGCATCCCCCGTATTATTCCTACCCTTCGGGTTCACCACCGTATCACTAGGTAGTGCCCCCTTAGGGCGAGTATTTAAAGCTTGAGAAACTTGGCGAAGTTGAACCTCCAGTTTGCATAGAAGTGTTGTGGGAGGCTAATTGGGCATCGAAGTCGGTGTGTTTCTCCATCATTTGCTTAAACATATTTTTAATCCGTCCCATTTCACTATTGGAAGAACTCCGACCTTGCGACAGATATGGAGGGGGTTTGTTTGGTTGTTGATACATAGGGGGCCTTTGAATGCTCGACCCTCGATTTCCTTGATTTCTATTATTCAACCCCCTTGATTATTGTTTCCTCCCCAATTGCTTTGATTGTTTCCACCCCAATTACCTTGATTATTTCATCCCCAATTGCCGTGATTACCTTTATTACCCCAATTTCTTTGATTATAGTTGTTCACCCAATTTCCTTGGTTGTTGTTGTTACCACCACTCCAATTTCCTTGGTGGCCTTGGTTGTTCCAATTTCCTTGGTTTCCTTGTGATCTCCATTATTGTTTATTTGGAGCATTGCTTCTTTGACCTTGATAATATTGAACCTCTTCATCTTCCTTATCATATGAATCATCTTGATTATACCCACTATTACTTTGCTCAAATTGTTCAGGATGGTTTTGTACTTGTTAACCTTGTTGCTGTCTCTTATTCACCATCATGTTCACCCCTTCCATAGTATTCACCTATTTCATCCCTTGAACCTGTTGAAGCTGAGCCTTGGCCAATTGGTTCATGGTGGTTGTTAAATTTGCAATAGCTTGCCCATGTTCATGTAGCTCCTTGTGTAGGTGAATAACATTTGGGTCACCCTGAGAAACATTGGCTCTACTTTGCCACCCCCAAGAGGTATACGCCATCTCATACAAGATTTCACAAGCTTCAAAATAAGGCATGTTTATAAAGTTACCCCGGCGAGTTAATTTACCACACACTGATTTGTTGTGTTGATCCCCTTGTAGAAGGTCTGTTGGATCATAGCCTCAGTCGTATTATTGTTCGGGAATTCTTTGACCATGGTACGATATCTTTTTCCCAAATCTCGTGCAATGGCTCATTGGGATCTTGCTTGAAAGCTATAATTTCATCCCTTAGTATAGCCATGTGCCCCGGAGAGAAGAATTTGGCAATGAACTTATAACGATCCGGCCGGTCGTTCCGTGAGATTAGCCCCGTTTTCCCTGTTTATTCTATATCGTATGTTTCTTAGCCTATTTATGTTGTGTTGGGTCAGTTGGTTCGAGTTCGGATTGGTCGTGGTGAGAACATAGACACTTAGTCTCTCAAATTGGCTTAATAGTTGGAAAAGTCAATTGTGAGTTGACTTATTGGTAAACAATCTCGAAATATAGATTTTATGGCTCGGATAGCTTCATAAGGTGATTTGGGACTTAGGAGTGTGCTCAGAATGGAGTTTTGATGTCCGGTGTAGAATTAGGCTTGAATTGGTGAAAGTTAGTTTTTGGTGATTTTCGGTCGGCAGGGAAAAATAGGCTATTAGGGTCGGAATGGAATTACGGAAGTTGGAGCAGGTTTGTGATGTCATTTTGGATATGTATGCAAATTTTCAGGTCAATCGGATGTGTTTTGGTTGGTTTCGGCATTATTGGCGAAATTTAGAAATTTCAAAGTTCATAGGCTTGAATTTGATGTGATTTTAGTGTTTTTGCGTTGCTTTTGGTGTTTCGAAGGCTCGACTAAGTTTGAATGATGTTATGGGATATGTTGGTAGGTTTGGTTGAGGTCCCGGGGGCCTCGGGTGTATTTCGAATGCTCAACGGGCACTTTTGGTCTTTGGGAGATTGCTGGTTTTCTGGTGTTTTAGCAACAGTGTTTTGTTCATTGTGATCGAGTGAGTTCATCCGCGATCGCATAGAGTAAAGTTTGAGGAAGGCATATTTGTTCTATGTGATCGCTTAATGAGGTTTGTGATTGCATAGGTTGGGCATCCAGAGCAGTGCAGTCGCGTGGTTCCTTGTGCAATCATGTAGAAGAAAAAGGGAGCGTGTGAGGTTGTTGCAGTTGTTCTTCACGACCGCGTGAATGGGTACGCGATCGCATAGGTCAGGGAGTCAAAGCTTCGCGATCGCGTGGGGAATGGTGCGATCGCAATGGGCAAAAGTTGGAGGCAGTAAGTTTGTTCTTTGCGATCGCAATGGGTAAAGTTTGTTCTTTCGATCGAAGGGAATCACCTGGAGGTAAGATTTTCGACTTCATAACTCTATTATATGTCATTTTCTAAGTAATTAAACCGTAAATTTATTGGATTTAAACCCAAAATTAGGGGAGGTTAGGTGCATGAGAATTGGAAATTTCTTTTGACGATTTGAGTGGGCAATTATGGTCCGATTTTGGTGTTCTTGGTATGTATAGAATCATAGGAGGATGAGGATTCTAGTTTTGTGATTTTTATCAAATATCGAGATGTGGTCTCGGGGCTCGCGTTTGGCCAATTTCGAGAATTGTGCCTAAAATTGATAGTTTTTGTTTGAGCCTTGTTTTTTTAGCGTATATTGATGATGTTAATCTGGTTTTGGTTTGATTCGGAGAAATCGGGAGTCAATTCGAAGGGCAAGAGCATCGCGGATTAGTATTTTGGCACGGGTGGAGGTAAGTAATGGCTATAAATCTTGTCCTGAGGGTATGACACCCCGAACTTCATATTTTCTCACTATATTTAGAATTGCGCACATGTCAGATGACGAGTATGTGGCGTGCACTGATTTTTGGATTGGAATTGGTCCTCTCCGTGGCAACTATTGAGTTGCGTATTTTTACTCTAAATCATATGTTAAATTTTGTTCTAAAACTATTGATATATATTTGGGCTATAAGCCATGTTTGGGACCTCGTGCTGACTTGTTTAGACCCCTTGGAGGCTTTTCTCTTATTGTTATTTTCCTCATTGTGTTGATTTATGATTTACACTCAGTCATGTTATGTTTAAATGATTTCGAAACTCAGCCTTATTTACACTATTTTGAGATATAAAATGATTTTTTGGGTCGAGTACCCCGTTTTTACTTATGCGCCCGAGGGGCTTTTGAGGGTTTCTGACTGAGCAAGGTCGAGGGCCTGATTATGAGGATAAGATATGCCACGAGATGGCTTGATTTTAGCGCTTGGGCTGAAGGAGCCCCTCCGGAGTCTGTAAACAACCCCAGTAAGCGCAGGTACCTACTGAGTGCGACTGTCGAGTGCCGAGTGACGAGTGATTGGGATGCATGAGTGACAGTGAGGTTGCCCGGGGGGGGTGATACTGAGTGACTGTGAAGTATGTTGAGTGATGTTCTGCTCGAGGGGTGATTTATGATTCATGTTTTGGCCTGAAGAGCTACTTATGATTTATTTCATTTTACACTAAATCCTTCGATTATTTTTATTTCTGAAATTGATGGAAAACACATTTTTCAAAGGATTTTTCTGAAGTTGGCTTTTAAGGCATGTTGATTTCACACATATATATATATATATATATATATACACTATTGGAAAGAAAGGCTGTGCATATTGTGAACTGATGATTTGATATTTATGTGTTTCTTACTGCTTAGACTTGATTTATTTTCATTACTACTGAGTTGGCGTACTCACATTACTCCCTGCACCCCTGTGTTCAGATACAGGTGTTGATACCGAGCGTTAGTCATCTATTTCCGCGCGGAGACGAAGTCAGGACATAGAGGTAGTTGTTCAGCGTCGACAACATCTCTGTTTTCCTTTCTTATTTTGTACGTAGTTCTTTGTTCCGAGGTTTTGTATTATAATTGTAGAATTTTTGGTATTATACTTAGATGCTCATGACATGTTGACTTTGGGTCTTGGGGATGTTTTTAGACTGTTTAACTGTTTGTTTTTCTTAATAGATTCAGTAATTTATTTGCGTCTATGAAATGTTGAAAATGGTTGGGAGTTTGGAAAGAAATTGTAAATATGTGATTGTTGGCTAGCCTAGTTCCACGATAGGCGCCATCACGGCCGGTTTAGGATTTGGGGTCGTGACAGAACTTCTCGGCCAAATCATCCCAAGTTTGGATGGAATGATTGGGCAATCTCTCTAACAAATCCAAAGCCTTTCGAAGAGAAAAGGGAAACATCCTTAACCGCAGTGCATCCTCGGAGATATTTGTTTGCTTGCTCCCCCAACAAGTATCGACGAAGCCCTTGAAATGCTTGTAGGAATTTTTGTGTGGAGCTCCGGTGAAGAAACCCCACTTCTCAAGCAGTGTAAGCATCACGTTGGCTATTTGGAAGTTGCCTGCCCTAATTCGGGGCGGGATTATTGCACTTGCATAGCCCTCATTCGGCAACACCCGGTGCGCTGCTCTTGGTGGAGGTATGGGAGGGTTTGGGATATTTCATGAGGCGGTCGAACTCGCATGTTTACTTGAGGCTTGGGATGAACCTCATACACTTGATCATCATCTACCTCCTTTCCCAATGGTAAATTTCCGAGGGGCTCATAGTTAAGAGCCATTTCGTACCTAAAAGCAATTCACAAAAAAAAATAGTGACTCGGAATGAAAGAAAGACAAAACACACAAATACCTAAATATATAGCTAAATCTGTTTAACTCCCTGACAATGGCGCCAAAAAATTGATCTCGGCCAAATCCACACCACAATTAAGTAGTGACGCGGTCGATGCAATAATAAACCCAACAAAGGTCAGGGTCGAATCCACAGGGAGTTAGAATATGAGATTACGTGTATATCTAAGTTAATTGCAAGTTTTGGCTAAAATTACACTTCCACAAAATTGATTGGTGTTCTACTTCTACTTTACTCTATTGTTTGCAAGTGTAGAACTAAAAGAAAATATTTTTGGTTTTGAGTTTTTTTTCAAATGATAAAAGGGACTAGGGTCGTGACTTCTACCTAGGTGGTTATCTAATGGGTTGTAAACTCCAGGGGTAGTTTGATTAGTCGGGGTCGTAATATAGCAATCACACCCGGGTACTCACTTTATACCTCTCGGTAGTTTGAGTGATTTTGCCCAATTTGGCTTTCTCAAGTCCAAATGGGGATTTGCACAAAACAAGTGATATTAGCTAAAGCCGGGTATTACTATATATAGGTTTAACCCTTTAATTAGGGCTATCAATTTCTTGAGTTCACCCCAATTCCTTGTTAGCCAAGTTTTCCTAGACTTAGTCCCTCTTTCTCAAGTAGAGACTAAGTCATTTAGGGATGAATCAATGTTTGCAACCATTAATTCTTGAGTTCTAGCAAGAACTAGGCTAAATATCACAAACCCAATCACAAAAAATCCCTAGATTAAACACCCATCAAAGGGTTGTGTCACAACCCTATCAAAAAATTTAGTTACTCATGAAAAATACAGAAATTAAAGAAGAAATAAAGATAGAATCCATAATATTTCTTTTGGGAACGAATTGAGCTCTCTTATCTCTCCTAAACCCTAAACTCACCGGTGACCCTCCCATGGCAGCAACGGTCGGCAACCAGCCACCACCAGTGGCTGCGCTGCCTCCCCAACCTCCCCCCATTGTCGCCCAATCATCTATAAACACAAACAACAATCCTCAACCCATGGATTATGCAAAAATCTTAAAACCTACTGCCATTAATGCCCCCATGCAAACCCCAGCTACGTTACCATTAAAACCAGTTGAGTTCCTTCACGGAGAACCAGTTGTGAAGTGGAAGAAACAATAAGTAAAGAAATCTATCGAACAACAAGGGCTTCAACTTGCAGTTCTTGGGAAATTTTCGTATGGGAAGCCTGTTATTAGTGAATTACGTAAAGTAATTCCAATTCAATGTGAGATTAAAGGCCATTGTTTAGTGGGTTTAATTGAAGATATTCATGTGTTGATTAGGCTCCCATTATTGGAGGACTATGTTCATCTTTTTTCAAAGCCAGCTTTTTATTTAAAAGTTTAGTCAGACATGTGGTAGATGCGTTGTACAAAATGGATTCCATCGTGGACACCTGATGAAGAAACTCTCATTGTCATACCCTAGATTAGCTTTCCAAAACTACCTCCTAATTTATTTGGTAAGGAATGTGTATTTTCATTAGCTCGTGCAGTTGGTAATCCACTACATGTAGACCTAGCAACTCAAAATGGGAATAGACCTAGTTATGCTAAGGTGAATATGGAAGTTAACTTGTTAGGTAAGTTCCCTCATCGTATTAAGATTTTGGAAGAGGATGATGAATCTGGTACAGAAGAGTTTAAATGGATTAGGATTAAGTATGATTATATGCCAAAATATTTCAAGCCATGCAAAAAAAACAAGGGCATAGTGAGGCAGAATGCTGGGTAACTCATCCTGAATTACATAAGAGATTTGATGAAGATGTTGAGGCTCAAGACAAGGAGAAGACAGTTATGGTGAGTACTGAAGCAATTGGTACAGCTACAAATTCAACAAAGGTGATAGAAAATGGAAAGGTGGTTGGTAAGCCAGCTACTAATCATGCCAAGCAAGAATGGATGCAAGAAAGGAAGAACAAATACCAACGGGATAATAGGGGTCACATTGTTGATAACAAACAAGGAAAGGAAGCTGCCAAGGGTAAAGGGAAGGCCAAACTTGAGGATGTAACAACCAAAAACAAGTTTAATGCACTAGAGGTTGAGGAAATTCAGCAACCTACTCTACAAATTACTGAAGGAAAAGGTGAGGATCAGAGCAATGGTAAGAAGAAGGAACATGGGGAAAAGCAATCCAAGAAAGGCCAGGAAAAGGAAAAGGAAGGCAATACCGGGGTGTTAAGCCCTAATCCTAAGGCGTCTGGGGTTGGGGTTGGGAAATATACTAATACTAAACCAGCTAGAGAAGGTGATCAACATGAACTTAAGCGTATGAAGAAGGAAGTAGTTGAGAAAGTGTTGGAAGATCAGCATAATGGGAACTTAGCTAAGGCTAGTCTATTGTTCCTAGTGATCAAAGTGCTGATGAAAGGGCTAATAAGTAATCCACAATCGACTGGGTTAATAGAAGGTTTTGAACTAGCAAAGAGGAGCTAAGGCAATCCAATGTGACTACAAAACCAATTATGCCAAGATATTCCATCTCAAACATTTACAGATTTTGGGCAGCTTGAGGACCTTGATGAGGTAAAATCAACAAAGGTTCTATGGAGTGATGCAATAGATGTGGAGGATGATCAGCTAGGCAAGACAAAGACAACAGGAGATAAGGTGAAGGACAACATTCAACCTGGCGATAGGCTGGCGACGCCAGACCTAAAGCCATTTTCACCAGGCGTTACGCTGGCGATTCCAGGCCTAAAGCCAGGTCCCCCAGGCGTTAGGTTGGCGATGCCAGGCCTAGCTCCAGGTGCACCTGATGAGACAGTCACAGTAAACCTTATCCCTAGTGCAACTGGAGAGATTGTAGATGGTGTTCTTGTGTATGCATTGGAGAACAAACTTGATGGAGATGATAAGGTGAAGGTTAGGGATGATACAGTGGGTCAGATCAAAACACAGGAAATGGAAAAGGTTGTGATATCAATAGAACAGACATTTCTGAGCAGACTGCTACAGTAATTCCTGGGCTAGGCAGTGTCTATGAGCAGCAATCCAAAATGATGCAGGTTGCTGTTACTTCTATGGAGAATAGCAAGGAAAAGACTGATGACCGGGCAATTGTTCCAAGAGAACCTGGTGAAATAGAGGAAGTGATTATAGAGTATGGCACTGATCAAATTATGCCGCTGCAAGTTAGTGTTCCACCGAAGACTCCTCTACAGCATTTACATGATTTAGTTACACACAATGTGACACCAATTGATGAAGACTTAATGAGACAAAGTCCAACGGAGGATGAAGGAGATGATGAATCTATGGGAAAAAACTTCAAACAAGTGACTAGGGAAGGAAATTTATCACCCACAGCTAGTGCTAAAGGAGGTAAGAAAACAAAAAAGAATCAGAATAAAGAGCCACCACAACCATCAAGAATAATTCCCAGGAGGGCATCTTCTATATCTAAATGATGATGATCAAAACATTAATATGTAACATAAGGTCTGTGAATGCACATCAGGTCTTTCCTAGGGTGATCAACATGAATAGGGAGCATAGTTTTTGTGTGGTTTCATTGATGGAGCATTTTCAAAAGAAGAGACTCATTGATAGATATAGAAGAAGGTTGAATATGGAGATTGCTTATGCAAATATTAATGGGCAAATATGGTTGTTCTTTGATGCAGTGGTGGAATGGGAATTAGTGGAGGATACTGAGCAACAGGTGACTTGGAGAGTGTTTCACCATGACCTGGAGCAGCACATGATGATGACATTTGTTTATGCAAAATGTTCAGTAATGGAGAGGTTAGAATTGTGGGATCACTTGTATTACTTAGCAAGTGATATGAAATTGCCATGGTTGGTAAGAGGGGATTTCAATGTGATATTGCATGATATGAGAAAATAGGAGGACTACCAGTACACCCTCCTGAATATGAGAATTTTGCATTTTTTGTAAACTCTTGTGGTTTGTTTAAGCAAGGATATAAAGAAAGTCCATTTACATGATGGAATGGGAGATCCAATGTTGCGTGTATATTCAAAAGATTGTATAGGATCTTTGTGAATTTTCCATTTCAGAACATGTTGCCAACTATTGAAGTTGAACATCTAATCAGAACTGGACCAGATCATGCACCATTATTAATGACATGTGGGGAGCAGACCACCAATTTTGTCAAGCCTTTCAGGTTCTTGAACTTTTGGACTAAGCATGCTATATTTATGGAAGTGGTGAGACATAATTGGGAAGCTGATTTCATATGGGATCCGTTTTTGATGTTCAAGCAAAAGCTTAAGAGGGTGAAGGCAGCACTGTCAAAATGGAGTAGGGAAACATTTGGTGATATCTTCAATAAGTTGGCTATTTTGGAGGACATTGTTAGGGTGAAAGAGATGTTTTTTGAAGAAGAGCCTACAATTGACAACAGGATTGTGATTCAAAAGGCTCAATCTGAATTGAAGAAATACTTGAGTATTGAGGAGCAGTATTGGAAGCAAAAAGCTGGGATGACTTGGTTTGCTGAAGGAGATAGGAATACAAGTTTCTTTCACAATCATGTCAATGGAAAAATAAAGAAATTGCAAATGAAGAGGATCAAAAGTGGAAATGGGGTATGGATGGAAGATCAGGAGCAATTGGCTACAGCTGCAGTGGACTTCCATCAAAAACAGTTTACAAATGAAGGTGATGCATCTGACTTTTCCTTGATCAATAATGTACCTTCGATGGTCACTATGGAACAGAATTTGGAACTTAGCAAATTGCCAACAATTGAAGAGGTAAGGACAGCAGTTTTTGAGCTTAGTTGGGAGAGTGCTAGTGGTCCAGATGGATTCACTGCCCTATTTTATCAAACATGCTGGGATGTTATTGGTGCTGATATACACAACTTGGTGCTACACTTCTATGGAGGAGCTGCACTGCCTAAATCCATCACTCACACCAATCTAATGTTACTGGCTAAGAAACCTAGAGTTGAGAACTTTTCTGACTTAAGACCTATTATCTTGAGCAACTTTATTAACAAGGTCTTGTCTAGGGTGTTACATGATAGATTGGAAAGTTTTTTGCCTTCTCTAATATCTCTTAATCAATCCGGATTTGTGAAGGGTAGGAGTATATTTGAGAACATCTTATTGACTCAACAAATTGTCATTGACATAAGGTTAAGGAGAAAGCCAGCTAATGTGGTGATCAAGCTTGATATGGGTAAGGCCTATGATAGGGTTTCATGGAAGTACTTATTGCATGTACTAAGGAAGATAGGATATTCTGAGCACTTCATCAACATGGTGTGGAACTTGGTGTCAAATAATTGGTACTCGGTATTGGTGAATGGGCAGTCCTCAGGGTTCTTTAAGTCTACAAGGGGTGTGAAGCAAGGGGATCCCTTATCACCAGCATTGTTCATTCTGTCAGCTGAGGTACTTTCCAGGTCTTTGATAAGCTATTTGAAGACAGGTCATTTGTGGGATTTGGAATGCCTAAGTGGTCTGATCCTTTAAACCACTTGGCATATGCTGATGATACTATAATCTTTGCTTCTGCTCATCCCCTATCCTTGAGCAAGATTATGGCAGTGTTGGGGAACTATGAGAAGATATCAGGCCAGATGATCAACAAAGATAAGAGTTCATACTACATATATTCAAAGATTCCTAATGGGTTGTTTCAGGTGGTTGGAGCTATTACAGGATTCGCAAGAGGTAAATTCCCCTTCACATATATAAGTGTCCTATTTTTTACACTAGAAGGAGGAAGGAATATTATGAGGATCTTATCAAGAAAGTAAAGGCTAAATTTCATTCATGGAAAGGAAAGTTGTTGTCATTTGGAGGAAAGGCAACACTCATTTCTAGTGTGTTGAAAAGTATGTCAGTCCACATGTTATCAGTCCTTCATCCACCAAAAAATATCCTGGAGCAACTTCATAAGATTTTTCTTAGTTTCTTTTGGAGCACAAAGGAACAAGGGAGAAGCAGACACTGGGCTTCATGGAAAAATCTTTGCCTTGCTAAAGAGGAAGGGGGCCTAGGTTTTAGGTCCTTACATGATGTGTCGAGGGAACTGTTTGCTAAACTATGGTGGAGGTTTAGGACCACAAAATATTTGTGGTCTAATTTCATGTGGAATAAGTATTGCAAAAAGGAGATACCAGCGGTGGTGCAGTTTAGAAGGGGATCTCATGTTTGGAGACAAATGTTAAATGCTAGGGAAGAAGTAGAACATGAGATCCTATAGGAATTGAAGAGTGGCACAACTAATATTTGGAATAAAAATTGGACTGGATTGGGTGCGCTTTATCACGTATTACCTTAAGACTTTCCAATCAATGAAGATCTTCAGGATGTGGCAGAATTGCGGCAAGGTAAAACATGGGATTATCAGCTGCGAGATCAAACTTTCAATGAGGAAATTGCAGAACATACAAGGCTAAATGTGCATTATGAAGGAAGTGAATGATACTGGGATAGGCCATACTAGACGCCAACTCCTTCAGGCAAGTTCAGTGTTAGTAGTGCTTGACAAATATTAAGGCATATGGCTGATCCTAATCGGGAATTCAAGTTAATGTGGATTAAAGGCTTACCATTCAAGATATCCTTCTTCTTGTGGAGATTGTGGAGGCAGAAAATAGCCATTGATGACGTGTGGAGGAGGCAAGGGCAAATGGTGATGTCTAGGTGTTGGTGTTGTTAGCAGCCCCAAGAGGAATCTATTGAGCATATATTTGTCATAAGTCCTACTGCCTCTAAAGTATGGAACTTGTTCATGGGGGCTGCTGGAATTACTACGCCATTGATTCAATTGAAGCAGGCTATAAGGCATTGGTGGTATGCTCAATTTTATCCAAAGTTAAAGCCCTTGTTTCAAGCAATACCAGTTATCATCACTTGGGACTTTGGAAGAGAAGAAATGCAGGTAAACTAAGGGGTTCATTGTCCACAAATAGGGTGATTCATGAGATCAATAGGACATTGCATCAACTGGCAAGGGTGAGGTATGCTTGGATGCCTAATATTCCATTGTTATGGCCAGACATAATTCAATATTTTGAAGGATATAAACCTATATTGATCACTACAAGAATAACATGGCAGCTTCCTTTTCATGGTTGGTACAAATGCAATACTGATGGAGCCTCAAAAGGAAATCCTGGTCCTAGCTCCTTAGGATTTTGTGTGAGGAATGATGAAGGTGATGTGGTGTATGCAATGGTAGTAGACCTGGGGGTGACAACTAATGTGGTGGCTGAAGCTAAGGCTATTCTTCAATGATTGGAATACTGTGTGGAGCATGATCTTCACCCTCTCATATTGGAGACTGATTCATTCGTGATGAAGAAAGTTATAGAAGGGGAATGGGATCCTCCATGGGTAATTGCAAATGATGTGAAGAAAATTATAGAGATGAAGGGAAACTTCAATGTGATCTTTCAACATGTGTTCAGAGAAGGAAACTCAGTGGCGGATTTTATAGCTAGCATTGTGTTTTCTTTTGCAGGTACATATGAGCTTCATTCATTCTCTGAACTGCCTAGTGCAGGGAGGAGGTTGATCAATCTAGACAAATCTCAACCACCTAACCTTAGGGTTAGGATAGCAAAGAGAAGAACCTCAGACTGATGGTTTCACAGGATTAGACTCTGCACAAACCTGCATGTTTCTTTGTCTCATTCTGTATGTTATTAAGGTACTTTCCAGTCATATTGGTATGGTCACATGCTCATTCTGGGGGTGCTTTGATAGTGTACAAGAACAACGTGATAAGCAGGTTTTGGATGGTACAATTTATCCTAAGTCTGATATGGCCAAATACTAAGGAAAACGCTGAACCTATTATGTGGTATTTCTGGAGATTGTTGAATCATGTCTCAGTGGTATTAGAATGCTTTCATGGTCAATCTGAGGATGGTTTAGAAATGATTATAATGATGTCTATACTAAAGGTTCTAGCATGGAAAGATCTGAGCTTACAAGAACAAAAAAGGCACAGTTATGAAGCCCAGCTCTGCCTTGCAAAGCCTGCTTAAAGCCAGCTCATGCCTGGTTTTTGCCTTGAAAGGCATGTCTAAAACCAGCTCACGCCTGGCTTTTTCCTTGCAAAGCCTTCCTAAAGCCAGCTCAAGCCTGGCTTTTGCCTTGCAAAGTCTGCCTAAAGCCAGGTCAAGCCTGGCTTTAGCCTTGCAAAGCCTACCTAAAGCCAGGTCAAGCCTGACTTTAGCCTTGTCAAGCCTGCCTAAAGCTAAGTCAAGCCTGCCTAAAGCCAGGTCAAGACTGGCTTTAGTCTTGCAAAGCCTACTTAAAGTCAGGTCAAGCCTGGCTTTTGCCTTGCAAAGCCTGTCAAAAGCCAGGCTCTTCTACATGTTAAGCTAGATGAGTGAGAACATGATTAATACTTGGAAAAACTCAGTTCATTTCATATGGATATCATATAGTAGCTACACTTGGAAGACTATGTTGGCTTCAACTCTGTGGTGTAGATATTTGGAATTAAATTTAGCCTATGGACAGTATAACCTGGCGCCTGGTGAGAGCTTGATAGATGTTGCTTGGTATTTTCCACTAGCAATTGGATTCACATATACTGACAGTAGAAGGAAGCACTCAGCTTATTATTTTGTAATAGCTAGTTTTTTAGATTTTACCTTTTCTATCCTTTTAGTAGCTAGTAGCTTCATGCAACTTCTATTTTGGTTTGGACATCTTGTAAGCTTTGGACCCATTTTGGGATTTTATTTATATATTAGCCACTAGGCAGTCTGCCTAGTGGTACATTTGCTAAAAAATCCATAATATTTGATTATGGGATGGAAATCTACTGTTTTACAAATCTAGTACAAAATTACTAAAAGCAGTAAAAGAAAATAGAACAGGTGCTCTTCTAAAATATAACTTAACCTAAATGATAAAAAGTCTTATTTACACTAAGCTGAAAATATCTGACAAAAATACCCCTGCGAAGGTTGTGCGGCTGCATAATTCTGAGTGCGGCCACACATATTGCTTGAACTGGAATCTGGACTTTAACCTGCGGACCGCACAAAAGTGAGTGCGGCCACATCTTTGGCGTTTGCGGCCACAAAAATCATGCGGACCGCATGTATTCAATTTGTAGTCTCTGAATCTCTTTTTATATCGTCCACGTAATATTGATTACGACCGCACACTGGTTTCTGCAGCCTCATAAAATTCCTGCAGTCCGCACATCTTCAATTTGAGGTTCTCTGAATCCATTCTCTCTGTGGTCCGCATAATAGTAAGTGCGGCCGCACATAGACTTCTGCGACCACACATTATTTGTGCGTCCGCACATCTTTACTTGCTCAAACTTGAAAGTCTCTAAACCTCTCTTCTGCGGCCGCACTAGAATTATGCGGTCCGCACAATATGAAGCTGAAGTTGACAGGGTTTCTTTATTGTTCGCAGTACTCTAAGTATTTTCACCCTGATTTTGTACTTGTCCAATTTTGACTCCTTTTTGAGTTAATTTTCACTTTCTTGGCTTCCCAATATTCCTACAATAAAGCTCATTTCATTAGTTCTTGGGATACCTTTAAGCATTTTTGAGCTAAAACTCAAGTAAAAGAAGGCAAATAAGCGGTCAAAATCCCTACTTAAGTGAGGAGATTAGGCCTCAGGCTTTGGGGCAAGGGAGTACAGCAGGGTCATCAGCCTATGATTAGCGCCAGCTACCGCACCATCTTCCAGCTGCCTAGAGGCGGAGGGAAAGTGGGTAGGGGTCGTCCTAGAGGTAGAGGCCAGCCAGGTGGTGCTCCATCTAGGTTCTATTTCTTTCTAGCTAGACCAGATGCAGTAGCCTGATATGCCGTGATCACATGTATTATTTCCATCTGCGGTAGGGATGATTTGATAATATTTGATCCAAGGTCTAAATATGCATATGTTTCATCTCTGTTTTCTCTTTTCTAGGTGTTCCTTGCGATTCCTTAGGTACTCTTGTTGGGCGATTCTGTTGTTGTGGATAGGATATATTGGTCATGTATCATGAAGTTATATGGTTATGAGACTAGAGTGGATATTTTGTTGCTCGATATGACCGACTCTGAGGTCATCCTGGGCATGGACTGGTTATCTCCATATTATGCCGTCCTTGATTGCCATGCCAAGATTGTTACCTCGCGACACTAGAGTTTCCTAGATTGGAGTGGAAAGGTTCATCCATCAATGCATCTAGCCGGATTATCTCTTTCCTAAAGGCTCAACACATGGTCGAGAAGGGTTTTTTGTTTTATCTATCTTATGTTTTGGGAATATTGCAGAGACTCTGACAATTAATTCAGTGCCCGTGGTTTGGGAGTTCTCCGATGTGTTTCCTTCTGATCTACTAGGCATGACACTAGATAGTGATAATGATATTTGTATTGATTTGGCTCCAGGTACCCAGCCTATCTCTATTCCACTTTACCCCATGGCTCCGAAAGAGTTGAAGGAGTTGAAAATAGCTTGAGGAGTTGCTAACAAAGAGGTTCGTCATACTAAGTATGTCGCCTTGGAGTGCAGCGGTGTTGTTCGTGAAGAAAAAGGATGGGACTATGCGGATATACATTGATTACCGCTAGTTAAACAAAGTTACCATTAAGAACAAGTACATGTTGCCGCGTACTGATGATTTGTTTCAGCAGAGGAGAGGCCATTAGCTTTGGACATTCATTCCTTGGCTAACAGACTTGTGAGGTTGGATATATCAGAGCCCAGCCGAGTTCTTGCACACGTCGTCACTCAATCTTCATTATTCGAGCAGATCAAGGCTCGTCAGTTCGATGATCTGCACTTGCTGGTTCTTAGGGAGACGGTACTACCGAGTGGTACCAAGGAGGTTACTATTGGTGAGTATGGTGTTCTACGACTTCAGGGTCGTCTATGTGTTCCTAATGTTGATGGATTAAGGGAGAAGATTCTAGAGAAGGCACATAGTTCTTGGTATTCTATTCATCCAGGTGCTACGAAGATGTATAGCGACCTGAGGCAGCATTATTGGTGGTGGAGGATGAAGAAGGACATAGTTGAGTATGTAGCGAGGTGCCTGACTTCCCAACAGGTTAAGTATGAACACCAGAGGCCAGGTGGACTACTCCAACAGATGGTTATAACTGAGTGGAAATGGGAGCACATCACTATGGACTTCGTAGTTGTGTTGCCACGGACCTTGAGGAAGTTTCACGTCGTTTGGTTCATTGTCGATAGGTTGACCAAGTCGGCACACTTTATTCCGGTTATGACTACGTATTCTTCAGAGACATTGGCCCAAATTTACATTCAGGAGATTGTTTGGTTGCATAGTGCGCATGTTTCCATTATATCAGATAGAGGGCCTCAGTTTACTTCGCATTTCTATAGGGCAGTACAGAGTGAGTTGGGGACTCGGGTAGAGCTCAGCACAGCTTTTCATCCGCAGAACAGCGAGCAGTCGGAGCGGACAGTTGAGATCTTGGAGGATATGCTCAGAGCATGTGTAATTGACTTCAGAGAGCAGTGGGATCGATTCTTTCCTTTGACCGAGTTTGATTATAACAACATTTATCAATCCAACATTGAGATATATCCATTTGAGTCTTTGTAGGTAGGAAATGTCATTCGCCCATCGGATGATTTGAGCCGGTGAGGCTAGGTTATATGGTACGGATTTAGTGAAAGATGCCTCGGAGAAGGTGAAGTTGATTCAGGAGCAACTTCGCATAGCACAGTCCAGATAGAAAAGTTACGCGGATCGGAAGGCGCGTGATTATCATTTACGGTGGGGGAGAAGGTTCTCTTGAAAGTCTCACCAATGAAGGGAATCATGAAGTTCAGGAAGGAGGGAAAGTTTAGTCCAAGGTTTATAGGTTCACTTGAGGTGTTTAGGCGAGTTGGGGAGGTTGATTATGAGCTTGGTTTGCCTCCCAGTCTATTGGGAGTTCATCTAGTTTTCCACATGTCTATGCTCCGAAAGTATCATGCTGATAGTCTCATGTGTTAGACTACAACACGGATCAGCTAGATGAGAACTAGGTTACGAGGAGGCAACTTGTGAGACTGAGGAGAACATGTGGAGCAGATACCCACACCTATTCATCACTCCAGGTATGATTATAGACCCGTTCGAGGTCGAATGTTTGTTTAAGAGGTGGATAATGTAACGACCCAACCGGTCATTTTGCTATCTAGATCCTTGTTCCCCTAATTAAGACTCTATGTATGTTCTTTACTGTTTATTGACCTGCGGGGATGGTTAGTTCGGGTTTGGAAGGGTTCGGTTTGAAATTGGAACACTTAGTTCCTTAATAGTGGCTTTAAATGGTTGTGTTTGACTTGAGTCAACATTTTGAGTAAACGACCTCGGAATCGAGATTTGAAGGTCCCAATAGGTTTGTATGATGATTTTGGACTTGTTCGTATGTTCGGATTGGGTTTTGGATGATCGGGGACTGTTTCATTGCTTAATATTGAAAGTTGGCACATTGAAGGTTTTCAAGTTCTTGAAGTTTGGTTTGGAGTAGGTTTTGGTGTTATCGAGGTCCGTTCAAGATTTCGAGTCTAGAAACAGTTTCGTATGGTGATTTATGACTTGTACACAAAATTTGGTGTCATTCCAAGTAGTCTAAGTATGGTTCGGCATGTTCGGAGCTAGTTGAGAAGTTGAAGTCATAAGTCTATTCAATTTAGTTTTGGGGTGCGATTCTTAGTTTCATTGTTGTTTTACGTGTTCCAAGATTTCGAGCAAGTCCGTACTATGTTGATGGACTTGTGGGTGAATTTGGACGGGGCCCCAGGTGGCTCGGGTGTGTTTCGAACCACCGGAGCTAAGTTGAAAACACTAGAAATTTCTTGTCCTGGTTTCCTTCTTTGCAAACGTGGAGCACTAGTCGCGTTCGTGATGGGGGATCATTTTTCCCTATGCGTTCGCAGGACGGGGACTGCGTTGGTGAGGCCCTCGACCACTAGCCTTCGTATTCTCGCTCAGGCCTTCGCGTTCGCAAAGTGTGAGGACAGTTCGGGAGGGGGTTAATCGAAGGCCTTCACGTTTGCGTTGAGGCCATAGCATTCGCGTAGGGCAGGCCATCTAAGCCACCGCATTCGCGAGGCTGGTCTCGCATTCGCGTAATGCATTTTCCCTGGGCTTGGCATTTTCCTTAGCGATCACAGATGCCTTATCGTGATCACGAAGAAGGAACCACTGGGCAGTGTTTTTTAAAATATCGGTACTTAGGCTTTTTGGTTCATTTCTTTCACTTGTTGGATGAGTTTTGAGCTCTTTGAAGAGGGATTTTCACCTAGCACTTTGAGGTAAGTAATTTCTATACAATATGAGTTTAGTACATACATTTTTGGTGGATTCTTAACATATAAATTGTAGAAATTATGGGTTTAGTTGAAAACCTAGGTTTTGATAAAATTGGGATCCACGAAAATGATTATGGAATTGGGTAGAAATTATATATTTGAGTTTGTGTGGTTATAGGTAACATTTATCTTCAAAAATTTCCAGAATCCGGACACGTGGGCTTGGGGGTGAATCTTAAGAATCTCGAGTTTGGGTTGGGTAATTACTCTAATAGCTAAATTATGAACTTGTGAGTGTGTATTGATTCATCTATGTAATATTGGGCTAGCTTCGGATTGTTTCGCACCAAGTTGAGGCTTGAGAGTGACTTCGCGGGCTGGAAAGTGAGCTTTGGGACAAGGTAAGTCTCTTTCCTAACCTATAAGAGGGAATTTATCCCATAGGTGTATTAAATTACTATTTGCTTCTAGTTGTGGGGACGTACACACGAGGTGACGAGAATCCATGCGTAGTTATAAATCATGCTTAAGTCAGGGTAGTTTTAGGACCCCAATCAGGAAATACTTGTATTGTTTTCCACTTGTTAATTTAAGTGCTTAAATTATATTTAAACTTGATAAAGGATTCGTAAAGACCTAATCTTTGAGTTTTGGCGGGTTACTTGACCGTTAATAGAAATTGTGCTTCCATGTGTATTGGTCATGTGATAGCTTTTAAATCAGATGTTCGTAGAGTATTATCTCTTCTTGTGGAGCGGGTCGAACACCTCGACAGTATAATAGATGCATCTATGGTTCGTGTCATTCGACCCTCGACAGTGTACACATTATTTGGATCAGGTCGTACGACCTATGCATAAATCGTGCGTGATAATGCTCGGAGCACGATCACACTTGATATTATTTTTATGGCTTGAGAGGTTATAATTTATTTAATTGCCGAAATTGTGGAAGTTAGTGTTAGTTGGAGATTTTTAAATTGACTATCAGTTAAAGAATCATTTATTCACTACTTGTTATTGTGTCATTATTATTATTCGTGTATTCCATGTCTATTTAGAATTTTTGTGTTTTAATTGTTGGCCCATAGTAAGTGTCGATGTCTACCCCTCGTTACTACTATTCGAGGTTAGACTGGATACTTACTGGGTACATGTTGTTTATGCACTCATGCTACACTTCTGCATTAATCGTGTAGGATCTCAGGCAGGTGCATCTGGCAATCAATTAAGAGCGCACCCCCGTTACCTTGAGGCATAGTGGTGAGTTGCTCTCTGAGTCCGTTCTACAGCACTTGCAGTCTCACATTTGTATTTACGTTCTGTCTATCTTATTTCAGACAGTAGCATAGGTGTTTTGTATATTCTACTAGTTACTCATACACTTGTGACACCGGGTTTAGGGAACATGCTAGTAGACACTTTATGGTTTTGATTAATTATTTCACTGTATTTTCTCTTTTATTAGTTTATGCTTTACTTTACTATAATTTTTCACTTCTCGTCTACTTAATAAATAAAAATCAACTACATTGAAATTATTAAAAAGAATAAATACATGACTAGTTCTTCATTGGCTTGACAACGGCAACGTTGGGCGCCATCTCGACCTATATGGGAAATTGGGTTGTGATAACCAATCTACCTACAATAGTATATAGTAAAAAATTTCAAATAATATTTTCTTAAATATTCTAATTTGATTAGAGTTATAACAATAGATGATGAATGTTGAGCAATCTATCTACAATAGTATATAGTGAAAATTTTCAAATAATATTTTCTTAAATCTTCTGATTTGATGAATGTTGACCAATCTACCTTCGTCCTACTTTTTTCATATAATTATTTTTGATTATGGTTAAGATTGCAACGGAAAATGGCATAGATACGTGGTATACGTGCGATTAATCTTGAGGCTGTAGAATGGATGTGTAAGGTGCACGTTGTTGATAAATGTAAAGCTCGAGAGAGTAAGGAAAAATTAGTCAACATTTTGATTAGATATGTCAAGAAGAACATGTATCTCCATATATCGACAAATAATCAAATCATTTATTTCGTTATATGTGTATTTAAATATCAAACTTACTTGTCAAAAATATAATTTTTTATATTGATTGCTTACACTCGCGACAGATGTGTCTTCAACATTTACTTATCAATTACTTAGAGGAAGAGAGAAACTTCAAATTTAATATTGGATGGGGTATTAGGTGGGTTGTCCTCTATTGATCAATTAGTGGTTCAGAAATTTCAACTTGTGCTGGAAAGTCCCAAAATTTATTAAGCTTTAATCTCTTTAAGTATGTATCTTGATTTGAATGTCAAATCCATAAAATTTCCAACAAATCTGGCATTTTTGTTACAGAATAGTTCTGAATATAATTGTTTGTGATTGAATGACTAGATTGACTTGCCTCACAGTCATAGTTCAGTTGCTCAACTATCTATAAGCTTCCATTTTCACTGTCTTAGAATAATCTTCTAGGTTTTACTTGAATATACCCTTGATTTATCTATAAAAAACTTAGATTCAATGTCAGACCTTTGATGCTTGCAGGTGAAGAACCTCTTGTCACTATTTATGAAACAGTTGAGAGGATGTGATGACTTTGACTTTGTTGCTCGAGGAATCAAACACAAATATCAGAGAAGATGAGGAGACAAATTCTAGAGAACACGGTGGAGGCTTCAATCGTAAAAATGATTTATCAACAGATTCTGGAAGAAACTTGTCTAATCAAAGGGAATAGTAGAAGTTTATAGCACTGAATAGTGAAGGCCTTGAGGTTCGCAAGCTTCCTCCTCCTTTTACATTATTGAATTTTGGTTATGTATGATTGGAGGGTCATCACATGCGATGCATCTCTGATGATTTTGCTTGATTGAATTTTACATTAATATTGTTTCTCAATGAATGAACTTGGAATTCACAAGTTAGTATAGTTTAATAACCATCTTTCGTTGTCTATGATTAAACTGAAAGTAAATAGCTTGTCCTTTGTTTTCATTTGCAAGTCCTTTAAGAAAGAATTATTCTATCTTCAATTTTTTGCTATTGGTTTTCATGAATGTGTTTGGTAGTTTCTGACTGACTCTACAACTTATTCCGTACAAAAAAAGACAGATTTCTTATGAGTTCCATAACATCTTAAACCTGTTGATATTTTGTATCAAGTAGGCCCTTTTTCCTGCCAATATTTGTTGTAAGAGAAAGGGGCGAGGAAATGGCTTAAGTCAAACCAATTAAAGCATCTAATCCTTTTGATGATCTCTTAGAATACATTGTACACAAACTTTGAATTTGCTTCTTGAATTTGTTTGCTTGAAATTTGACTGCTCTTCAAGTACGAGCTCCCCTTGGTTCTTGGAAGGATGATTTCTAGATAAAGGATTCTTGTGTGCATTTTTAGTGCAATAAAATTTTCTGTGTCTTTCATTTAAGCAGGCTTCAGATACTCATATTATATGGACTTATCTTTGTTTTCTTATTAGTTAAGAGTGTCAGCTTTATGAAGTTTAGATTGAAGCTCATGTTGAGTTTGTAACGTGTACATGCATCTTTTTTATGCACACCATACTTGTGGAACCATGGTAATTCAAATTATACCTTCTTACCTATATTTAGCTATTGTCCATGTGTTGATACGTTGCTCTTTGAACATGAATAGGAGTTGAGAAAAGGAGAAATTGCAGGAGGGCCATGTGGTGGTACTTACCATCTCACATTATATTTTTTCCTCTAGAAAATACAGTACATAAGATTATGGAATAAATTTTTGTTATATTATTCTATCTTGTGGAATTATATTTTCTAGCCAATTAAACAAGTCGTATAACTAATGGATTGGTGGGTGAAACGGTGTGATAATCTAATACATGTTGAGTTGACTTTATTTTTAGACATTGTTTTGCTGGAGATATATATATCCGTAAGCATTTACATGTCATGTACCTCAGTATCAACTTCATAAATTCTAACAATTTCGAGCATATGCTCAGGCACACACCATCTAGTAGCTTATATAAATTGTTTTTCTATTTCAACTATTCAAAATAATCATAATGCCTTCAAAGCCAAAGAAAATAAGCTCATTCTTGCCGAAAAATTATTAGAAATTTATGGATGCAGGTAACATTCTCCTAATTGCTTCAGACATTGGTCATAATTGAAGCATAACATTTTTTATAGAAGTTAAGCAATGAAAAATAACAACACATTGTATTCTCACAAGTGGTGTTTGGAGTTAAGCATCAAAGATAATGAGTAAATATGAGTTTCAAATTTCATGATAAAGTAAATAATTGTACTAGAGAAGCACACATGATAATAATTTGTTTAATTAAATAAGGTCAACATCATCATTATATGAAATTTACACTTTTTTATTTAATCTATAAGTTATATCTCAATTCTATTTCAGTATAATTATTTACCCTTAAAACGGATAACAATTAAATTTATATGCAGTTTAAAAGGTATGTGGTTTAATTTAACACAAATGATCAAAGCAGTAAATAATTGATCTGAAATAAAATGAAACAATCAAATCGAATTGAAGTAGTAATTAAGCCTTGGATTTAACTTAAGTGCCAATTGCCAGTCTCAGTTGAGCCTTCGAGATAGGTCTCCAATTTCGATAAACGGATGAACCACCGAGGAATACTTAAACAATTGCTAAAAGCCAACGTAAATTTTATTGCATTGATATATGTGCCACTAACAGTGAACAAAAATGAAAGGGGTATCTTTGTTATTTATATATTAAAGGAGTTTTAACCCTAATACAAGTATAAATAAGGTAAAAAAAACCTTTTCTTCCTTTTCTCTCATGAAAACACGATCTACAACCAATACCGAGTGTGATCTGCGCCATAATATTCGGCTGATGGTGGATTTTTCGGCTCTTCGTTGTCTTCTTTAACCATTTTTTCCTTTACCCTCCATTCTTTGTATTGCTTTAGCTAGAGTCTCTCTGGGTTCGACCATGCTCGAATCTGTCTGCTCCTAGTTCCGATCCACGGGCACCCTCGATCTCACTCAATCAATTAACGAGTAACGTTGTTCCTTACTTCTCAATTAAAAATCGAGGATAACTTTATCTCCGATTCTACCCATACACAGATAGTCCCCTCACGTCTTGGATCATTGATTATAGGAGTGATGATAAGTGACTAATTGACCCCGATTCCTTCTATTGCACACCATGAGCAAGTTGACGAATCAGAACGCTCTTATCAATCACGTCGCTCTGATTTTGGACACACGACAGCCGTCAGTTGAACACCCCTGGCAGTTACCGAATTCGTATTGTCTTTCATTCATTACTCCTTCCCTGTAAAAGTTCTGATTTCCTATTTTCACTTTTTTTACTTTCTGATTTCAAACTACCTTATGTTACCCTCGAGCCTTTTATATCCTCATCCATTCATCATCCTTCAAATCTTCATAACTTGTTCTTCAGATCTTCACAATTCATCTTTAGACCTTCATACCTTATCTTCAAACCAAATTTTCAAATCTTCATATCAAGTCGTCAATCCTTCATATACTTAGATAGAAATGGCGAAGACCTCAAAAATCCAGAACACTGCAACAATGACTTCTTCCTCGGCCATCGACACCGAGGCAGTGCCTCTTGTGGTAGCCCCGGTACCTCCACTCACAGATTTTATCCCTGGCGGTTGCTCCGCAGATTATGACTTTAAATTTGAGAAAGCCTCTACACAAGGGGATCGGGTTGAGGAAGCGTGGAGATACTTTTTCTCCATTACCGAGTAGACGCTCAAGATTGTCCGAGAGGACTGTAAATGGGAATTCAAGGACATAGTCGTTTCCAGTATTGACAAGGAAATCACGACTCACGTGGAAGGATACTTAAGTGTTTACACATATCCTTTCACGTTTGGACTTGTTGATACTGTGGTTCTAGAGTTTTGCAAGAGGTAAAAAATTTGCCTCGGGCAAGTTCATCCGTACTTTTGGAGGATCGTGACTCTTATCCATCATTTCGCGAATAATATGAAGGAGCCTCGGTTCTTGATCGATCACTTGCTACGAATTTACAGCCCCATAATCTTCTGAGGGGGTTAATCAAACTTGTATGTCGGGCAAAGAAGGTTCCTTTTCTCCGGTATAGACGAATACATGGACCGAGGTTGGTAGGGTAGGTTTGTTCGGATAAAGACTGAGGGTCTCATTCCTTATGAGTTCATTCCGTTCACTGAGAAGTGGAACCCAAATCGTAAGTTTACTTCCTCTTAAGTTGTCAAAGTCCTTTCTTGTATCTACCATTCATTTCCATGACATGTTTCATTTGATATACAATTGTCCCTCGAGTCCCAATCACGTTCCCTCATTTATGGAGTGGGTTGAAGGTATATATAAGAAGCTCACCTATTTCGAGCGTAGTGGCGTAATTTCTCCTAGGGCAAGTGGAAAGCTCGTTCTCATGGTGAGTGCCTTTTTCTAGTTGAACTTTTTCCTGGTCGTTTTTTATTCTGTTATTGCCATGGCTAAGTACTACTTTTACAGTCTTGCTCAAGACCACTAAACTTCAATAAACCACTGATATCGTGACCTCGACCCCATCTACATAAGCCTCTGTTTCTATATAGCATGTTGCCAAAGTTGCTGCAAAGAAGGAGGAGAAAACAAAGAAGAAGAAAAGATCATCTGACTCATCGGGTGCCCCTACTGAGGCAAAGAAGAGAAAAAGGATTGTGCTCAGGGTTAGAAAGAGCACCAAAAGGACTTCGGCTGCCCATGTCCCGGATTTCGAAGCTCTCCATCGGCTCAAAGATTTTCCTAAGGATGATGAGGACATGAGTTCGTCACCCATGAGTCGATCAATGCCGACCAAGAGTTGGTGGCCCCGGATGAGGATGATCGTAAGGCTAAATCCTCCTCAGCTCGGAGTTCAAAGAAGAACATGTGTCTACTGCTTCGCAAGAATCCCTCTTGTCTCGAGGAGGGATGCTTTCAAAGGCGACGCCATCATCCACATTCAAGAATCACCTCTCGTATTGAGGCCATTTTAGATGAAGCTTAATCTGCTAAAGATAAACCAATCGAAGTGTCTCGGGCTGTGGATGATGCCCTTAACTCATTATTTGAGGGTGTGGACATCAGTATGCTGGAGGATTACTCTGTCTTTGGCCACCTGGAGATCCCGAAAAGGGTCCTGCAATCGGGATCATATGGGCCGAGTTCTAGCTCAAAGCTCGAGAAGCAGTTTTTGGCCCCGAGTGAGGACCCTAAACAAAAGTAGACGGTCATGTTAACGGTTCTAGCGGATACTAGCATGTTATCTTGTTCAGCTGGGGTGGCTAGCTACCTCCATTCCTTTGTAACCCATGGAGACCAAGTGAAGATGAACGAGGTAGATGGACAAGTCCTTTAAGCGAAGCCCAGCAGGAGCTAAATTGGGTATATCATTTTCTCTATTTGTTATAATGAGTTCCCGTCGTCTTAACTGGTTTTAATAATTTTCTTTCTGAATGTTTCAGACTTCATCATGAAAGCTTTCATCGACTCGGGATGGAGGTGAGTCACCTCAAATTCGAGCTCAAGGAGCAGGTCCGGCAAACATAGATGTACAAAGCTCTCTATGAGCATAAGTATGAAGTCTTTAGGGACATGGCCAAGCTCCATGCTCTTCCGGCCAAACTGGAAAAGGCCTAAAAAGAGGCCTCGAAGGTGAAGCAGGACCATGCTCTTCTGGTTGAGAAGGTAAGAGTGCTTGATATTGACAATGAGAGGCTAAACACTAATGTTAACACCGAAACCTCGCAGGTCCAGGAGAAGATAACCTTGATCGACCAACTCAGGACCGAGACGAACGGGGTCAAGGCTCCAGCCGATTAGTTGAGAGGAAAAATGGACTGCCTAGCATTGGAACGGGATGCCACCAAAGAGGACTTAGCGTCAACCAAAGTGCATCTCCGAGTGGTGAAGTAGAACACCATCAAATAGGCTCGGGTGAACGAGGAACTCCGGGAACAACTTGCCTCGACTGTCGCAAAGTGTGACGCTCTTGGCCAAGAGTATACTGCACTAAAGTACAGATTGGATGTGACTTCGAAAAAGGTCTTAGAAGCCTAAGATATGCTGGCCCAGTATAAGACGATGTCAAGATAGCCGAAGTCTGGATCATAACGAAAGATGACTATGTGAAGTGGCTATCTCAAAGGGAGGCTCTCGAGGAGGACCAAGTCGGAGGGATGAGGGAGGGTGGGTCGATTTAGCGGGCAAGATCGAAGAGGCCAAGAGGTACGAAGCTAAGACCAAAGTGAGGCATCTCGAGGGTTCGAATAGCGAGCTGGGCTTTGGTGAACACTAGGCAACAAATGCCTTAGCTTATATTATTTTTGTTTTTTCTTGTATTTGTACGGTTTGTACTTTGGGGTCATTTTCCCATGCCTCTATAAATATCTTTTAGTGAATATATATATATATATATATATATATGTATATATATATATATATATGTATATATGAAATTACTCTTTGGCTATATATTGTGTCCTTTAACTTTTCTGCATTGGCTTATTATTAGGACTTATGATATATAACATGCGTCTCAGACTTAATACATCATCAATGCCTTAGCATAAATTTTGACATTGCTCAAATATTCAACTTCCGAAGCCTGAATAAGGTCCGGGCCAAACAACAGCTTCGAGTTGTTTTGATTTTTTAGGGTCTAATAAAAATGAAACAAAGTCTTAATTAAACTATTCAATAATTTATCCAGACACAGTTAATATTTTCCAAATGTGGCCCTTTCTTTGGTCGTGATTCGAGACCTATTGATTTTATCAGATCAGAAATAGTCTTTATAGACTAAAACTTTGTAAGGACCTTCCTTTTTATATTTACGAACTCAGACGTCTTCGAGTCGTTTATACATCAAGATCGAAGCTTATTTGGCTTCGTATCTTAAGTGGGACATGGCCTTTCGTATTTAGTCTCTCCTTGTAGGCTCGGTTCCCTCGGGGTTTAGTAGCCCAATTTTCCCGATCTTACTATCGGACAACAGTCCCCGGTTTAGGGCGACCTGTAGTCTTAGGGGTCTTTAAATGTTGGGCACGTTCTCGTGGACTCTTATTGCCTTTGGTTTCATGTCTGCAGTCAACGATGGCCCGAAGTCTTAGAATTTTTTGAACCTAATATTTATTCTAAGTGACATAAAGGTAACATTGCTCATCTAAGCGTAAATATATAAAGTATAGAAGGTGAATTTTCTCACTTTATTACTTTGAATATAGTGTAAATAATCAAATGATACAAAAATTATCCTTCATGGCGAGAATGAACTATTTAAGCACGATTCATTTGATGATTTAATCCTTACAATGAATCATATTATTCAAGCCTTGGCTTTTGATGTCGAGTAGAATAGTCTTTAAAGTTTCTGAACTCCGATCTTCGAATCTCGATTCAGGGTGTGATAATCCCCTAGTATTTGAGGCCGAATTTTGAGGGCTCTAGTACTAATGATATTATACGGGTAGTCCCTAGTCCCCGGTTCTTGACCGATCTTCAAAACTAGAGTAGCATGCTTATTGTTGCCTTGTTAAAAACCTTGTCATAAAACTCTCTTCAGGAAAAAACCGGTCGAAGGGAAAAAGAGTGAAACACGTGCTTTCAAAACTAATTCTTGAACTTGACTGCTATTGGGTACCTGCTCGGGTTCGTTCAAAGGATAATAAACCTCAAGATAGTATGAGCCCTTTTCAGTTATAATGATAACTATGTATGCTCCTTCCCAGTTCGGGCCTAGTTTCCCTCCATTCGGGTTCTTGGTATGTTGTGTGACTTTCCTCAATACCAAGTCCCCAACTTGGAGTGTCAAAATTTTACCACTAGGATGGCTTCTCGCCTTTTCGTACGCTAAATTTAGACTTGTGTCCATTGATTTGTCACTCAGTGTTTCCATAGCATGTCAAAGCCTTAAGTGTCGCTCCCCTTTTTCTCGCAAAATCGGGTTTCGACACGTGACAACTCTTTAAAGAAAGGTGTTAAAAGATAAAGTCTCCACCTAATGGGTTTGTGGTGTGTTAGGGCACCTATTTTCAAGTAACTCTTGTCTAACCAGTTTGCGTCACCAAAGATCGGGTAAGGGATCAAATTACCTCGAGGAGAAGGTGTTAGGCATTCCTCGAGGTCCACAACTGTAGGTCCCGGCCGAACTCAAATTATATGAATTAGTCAAAAAAACAAGAGGGAAAGACAAGAAGTTTGGGAAATTATTATCAAAAGTCTACCAATAAACACAAATAATTGACTTTAAGACAAGATGGGGGTCCTAAGTTTTTTAGCCTAAAGGATCACCCTGTGCAACATAAATAATACTTCGTAACTCCCTCGAGATGGGGTGTTACTCATATTATTTATCGGGCACAGACTATCATCTCCTGCTACCCGATTACTATCTTTAAGTTGTTACCTAAGGTGCACTAACTGATTCTAAGTCGTGCCTTATGCTTGCACTACCCGTCCCATGCCTATGGTCCAAGAGGCGTTTGGACCTCTATTTTGGGTGGTTCTAGACCTAACTTAGGTTTCTCAAAATGATAAAACTAGGCGACATACAAAACAAGTTGGACTTCATATAAAGACAATCAAGGGCTCAAGTTAGCTTCCACACTTAGACAACAAATGCGCGCAAATAAATTAGGCGTTTGACAGTTTCAGAATTGAGATGAGTTAAAGTCATTAAGGCCTATAGGCATGATTTCTATGTGACCTCGGAATACAAACGTGCAGGCAGTTTCATATGCAAGGTGCTACCTTATAGGCGTGATTTCTGAACAACTATATATTTTAGAGAATGTGGTATTGCGTACTGAAATTACAGATTATAAGTGTTTAAACATATAGACATGATATCTAGGTACAGTAGTTGGCAGTGATGACCATGGAAAATATTCAGAATTACTCAGTTTGATCCTATAGGCATTCTTTCTAATAGTGGCCACGAAATAGTGTTCAATACTAATACTTAAAAGCGAGTGGGATTACCCTATAGGCAGAATTTCTACAATTAGCGATTGAAACTGGTTTTAGCTCCTATAGGCATGTCTCCTAAGTGAGAAACTATAATAATAGCACCTTAACCAATTAAAACCCTATAGGCATGATTTCTAAAATGCAGATCTGTAGAACATAAGTTAACATGGCCCTATGGTCATATTGTCTAATGGATATGCTCTAATGCAAATTGAAACATTGGTCACTTTATTTCCTATAGGCATGATATCTAACAAACATGTAGAAGCAAAATATGTTAAATGAATTAAACACCTATAGGCAGGTTATCTATCACACACAGTAGCAGAACATGTTCGAGCAAATTAAACACCTATAGGCGGGATTTTTACCTGTTTCGTGAAAATATTAAAATAAACCCATTTTCCCGATTTTACTAACACCCCAATTCTTATTACAACATTATTACAGACTCAATGAGTGAAATAAATTACAGATTCACAAAATAGCTATAGTGGGCCTAAGGCAGGCCCAAAGTATACCCAGCCATGGACAGGCCTTCAGTTTCATATCCAACAGGCTTCACCACAGCCCATAAGTCATAGCCAATCAAACCCAGAAAAAAAATCTTCATTTTAGACAAAATGGCCCAAACCCAGTAGCCATAATTTGATCAAAATTCCCAGGAGAATAGCTATTTACACAAACCAACTGGTTTATCCAATAGGTGAAAAGGGGGGGCAAAGTTGATCAATTAGGGAAAGGTGGCAAAGAACCTTGGAACCTAGTGTGCCAGAGTTCCCAAGGGCTTCAAGAACCCAGGGCAGTGCTCATACTAGGGAGGTTGATGGAGGAGACATAGGGGGAGGCCTTGTCTTTCAGCTGGCCCAAAATTAGAAACAATCAATAAAAATAGTAATAAGGTAATAGGTTTGGAAAAGCATTTGCAACACTATAAGATAATCACATAATGAACTCAAGAAGAAAATTAACTCATTGGGCAGGGTGACATATGCTAAGAGACAAAGTTCCTAGGATTGCAAAGTTAACAGGCATGGGCATTAGGCTAGTAAAACCAAGTAATGCAACCAGTTTAGGACTTAAAGATCAGATTATACCAAACTCAAGATTAAACATTATAATACAAACAGGATCAGGTATCATAGAGGGCATTAGTGGAAGAGGATTAGTATTAAAAGATCACAAGTTATTATAGGTACATATTGGTCATGGCAAGAACACATAGAGTAGTAACAATAGTCATAGGAGCATACTACATTTAGAGTAAAGATCTTAAACGAGTTGGGTAAGGATAATAACATCAATTAACCACTGGAAGTTCATAATTAGGCAGAGAACAATGATTAAACCATGTAATCAAAGCAAAACATTCGAGTTGTCAGCAACATTAAACTAAACATGCTTCATTCTGTCCAAATTAACTAAGTTAGGTGCAACAACATTATTAAGCTAGCAATTATAGAAAAAATTAAACTGGAAAAAGAGTCAAGATAACATATTAGGTCATGCAATTCAAATAACATGCTAATTAGAACATAATAATATTGCGAAAGTTAGAAACTAACCAGTGATTGTTAAATAAACAAGAAAAGAACGGCAGTAAGGACACAGAGTCTCGAATGTGTCAAGTTCCCAGGGATTTCAAGAACCCACCGTAGTGCTCAAACCCAACAGAGGTCGAGAAGAATAGAAATTTGGTGGCCTTGCCTTTCAGCCAGCCAAGAGACAAACAGAATAAAGTAGTAAGCAAATACAGAGTAGAAACCTCAGTTTTAGTGGAAAAATAGTGATTCAAGTTCTGTCCAAAAAAGGGGAAGGGGAGTGGGTTTATATAGTGGTAAAATCAATATGTAAGTAAGGAAATACAAACAATCAGACCATAAAAAGGAAAGAAGAACACATAAATCAATTAAAGAATCAAGTTAGAAGAATAAGCCGGTAAACCCTAGTTTTTTAGAAAAAACTAAATATTACCAGAATATACAAAATAGTAGCATAGGACGTATATAGACACAAATAATACTAAAAATCAGAAAATCGAACCAATTTTGGTTCGATTTAAAAAGATCTTGAATACCCTAGTTTTAGGGTAAGTAAGAATAAACAGAAAATACACAAAGATTCGTACCCACAATAGAACAAAGGATGAATATAGACGGAATAGCAGAAAGGTCAAGGATTTGAACCGATGTTGGTTCAATCTTGATGAGATCTGCTTTCCATATTTAGACAAGCAGTATAGGAGATCAACCAGTACTAGGGGGAGGCCGTATATGGCAAAGAATAACCATGGAATCCCATATTGGGTGGGATTAGGAGAGATTTTAAGGAAGGCGGCTAGGGTTCTTAGGAGGGAGAAGAGAGGTGAGGATATGAGGGCGTAGGACGGGTGAGAATGAGGTTAGGGTTAGGGGGTTTGAGTAGTTAAAGGGGGTAGTTTGATACGGGCCGTTGATCTTAGAGATAAACTGCCACGATTAAAAGGGGAGTTGGGTCGGGTTATAAGGAATGGGCCGCGACCGGGTTAGGGGTTGGGTTAATTTGGTTTAGGATAGGGGTTATCTGGGCTAGTGTATTAGGTTTTGGGCCAATGTTTGGTCCGAAAAATAGGTTTAGGAATGGGCTAGTTTTTAAATACCCAATATTTAATAGAAGTAATTTACAAAAGTAATTAATAATTAACAAAGATATTATTTATGAACTAAAATGATTAAAAGTAATTACTTAACATTATAATAATATAAAAATTTATTATTTGCATAAATAATGCAATTATACATGAATATGGGCTATTATTGCAAAAGATGTGCAATTAGCCCTAAAATGCAAACGTAATTATAAAATACACGGAAAAATATTTAAAACATCATGTTGGTGTAAATGATAAGTTTAGATGATTAAATCATCATAAAAATAATTTGAAGGATAATTACTGGATATTTATATAATAAGAATGCACAAATAAATTGATTTAAAGCCTTTAAAAATTATGAAAAATTATAAAAATGCTTGTATAGGCTATAAGTTGAATTATGATGAAAATATACTATTTTGACAGTATATATATGTGTGTGTGTGTGTGTGTGTGTGTGTTTTAAAAAAATATGAGGGGAAAATTGAGTATCAACAGCTGTCCCTCTTTATCCGGGAATGATAAAAGAGTTGTCGGGTAAAGAAATGATGTCCAATTTTGACCGAATGGGGTGATTTGGAAAATATAGGCCGAACTCCGATTCTGAATTGCCTACATATCCATGGTTTTACGGGAATCGGGCCATGTGTAGTTCTGGATCCAGCGGTGTACTAAGCCAACGGAGTTGTTGTAGGAATGGACAGGTTCTTCTAGATAAAACGATATCGGAATTGTTAATGGATGTACCTTGGAATGATTATGGATATTTGAACGGTTATCAAGTGGAAAGGGGTAACGGATGGTGGTTGGTTGTATTTGGGGTAGTCTCGATATGTGAAGTTTGAATGGAAACTGGAGCGAAGATTGCTCCCGTTGGGAGAACGATTACCTCCTGGATTACCTGCAAAACTCAAACACAATACATGTAGGTGTATATTGCGATAATTTAAACATGATGCAAATTCCCTTTGGACCATGAGGGCTTTCTTTGGACGACGGGGATGATGTCCTTAGACCATGATGTCCTGGGCCATGAATTGCATGATAAGGAATTCGCAGGCCATGAAATGATGTTCTCGAGCCATGAAAATGGTGCCTCTGAACTATGACGCCTTTGAATAATGATGTGCAATATTGAGAGATCCTCAGGCCATAACATGGTGTTTTCCGGCTATGACACCTTCGGACTATGACGCCTTTGGACAGAATGGCAAAGTTTCAGCCCATGAGATGCAAAGACATGAAGCTTGGTCATAAGCAAAACAAGACAAAGCTAAGTCTTATGTAAGATTGGGCCAGAGCTTAGCCCCGAGAAAAATAGAAAATAATGCTAGATTTCGAGTAGCATAGCATTTGGGGTTATGTAAGGAAAGGCAGAGCTTAGATTTATGTAACTAGGGAGGCAATGCTTAACCTCATGTGAAATGGGAGACAATGCTTAGTCTCATGCAATTGAGGAGGCAGGACTTAGCCTCATGCAGGATGGGAGACAATGCTTAGTCTCATGCAAGAAAAGGTAATGCCTAGCCTTATATAAAATGGGAGACAATGCTTAGTCTCAAGCAAGGAGGAGGCAGGGCTTAGCCTCATGCAAAATGGGAGACAATGCTTAGTCTCATGCAAGGAGGAGGTAGGGCTTAGCTTATGGAAAATGGAGACAACACTGAGTCTCATGAGAAGAACAGATAATAAGTGATAGCAGAGTATTTCTTAGCTGGAGATACGTTTGCGTTTGGCAGCTTTGTCGTTATGAAGATAGTAATCTTGATATGTGTACGTATTTGCATATATTCCTTGTTCCTACATTCAAAGAAAAATCGTGAGTTATATGGGGAGGTTTGTACGTGCCTTCGCCTGCTCGCTTTGCTTTGCTCTGTAGTGGGACCCTGCTCAAGTTACCATGGGTAGCATCTGGCTGTTTCATGAAATAAAGTTTTTCGAAAAAATGTGCGTGCATTTGATGAATGTAGTTATTTAAAACATAATAGTATACATTATCAAATAAATTAGATGAACCAATGACTGTGACACTTTTAGAGACATTGCGACTTCCTTGCATTAGAATTTTGAGGGTCCTCCTCAAAATTCTACCCTAGTTTTACTAGGCAATTCTTTGACCGTTCTGCATATGACGAAGTTGGCTGGACTTGCTCCGGAATTTTGAGGGTCCTCCTCAAAATTCTACCCTAGTTTTACTAGGCAATTCTTTGACCGTTCTGCATATGACGAAGTTGGCTGGACTTGCTCCGGAATTTTGAGGGTCCTCCTCAACATTCTTCCCTATTTTCTGATCGTGAGGAAAATGAAAATTTTATTATGAATGAACCCATAGGGCTGCCTATGTATCCCCTCTTAAACGGGAACCAGGTCAAGCATAGTTCAATTACATCAGATGAAGAAATGCAAGCAATCTAAACATAGTATCTTTTGACTGCGTCTGAGTTGATAGGCTTTAGCCAAATTTCTTCGTCCATTTCTACGAGTATGAGCGCTCCTCCTATTAGTACTCTTTGAACCATGTAGGGCCCTTGCCAATTAGGTGAAGATTTCCCTTTGGCCTCATCTTGATGCGGGAAGATCGGCTTCAACACCAGCTGCCCTGGTGCGAACTGTCTAGGTTTGACCCTTTTTTTGAAAGCTTTGGACATTCTGTTCTGAAAAAAATTGACCATGACACACTGCATTCATTCTTTTCCCGTCAATGAGAGCTAATTTCCCGTAGCGACTTCTTATCCATTTTGCATCACTGGGTTTAGCTTCTTGTATAATTCTTAAGGAAGTAATTTCTACCTCGACAGGAATGAAGCTTTAGTACCGTAGACCAGTAAATAAGGAGTTGACCCAGTTGATGTGCGGACTGTGGTACGATATCCCAATAAGGCAAATGGTAATTTCTCGTTCCATTGCTTGTGATTTTGTGCCATCTTTCTCAATATTTTCTTAATATTCTCGTTGGCAGCCTCCACATCTCCATTCATTTGAGGACGGTATACTGTGGAATTCTTATGCTTGATTTTGAAGGTTTCGCACATAGCTTTCATTAAGTCACTGTTGAGATTTGCCGCGTTGTTGGTGATGATGGATTCCGGCACCCCGAATTGGCAAACAATACGAGCTTTGACAAAATCTGTGACGATTTTCTTGGTTACAGCTTTGTAAGGTGCAGCTTCAACCTATTTTGTGAAGTAGTCTATGGCCACTAAAATGAACTTGTGCCCATTTGAAGCGGCAGGCTCGATCGGACCGATGACATCCATTCTTCAAGAGGCAAAAGGCCAAGGTGCTTTTGTTGCATTGAGTTCATTTGGTGGCACCCGTATCATATCTGCATGTATTTGGCACTGATAAAACTCCTGGACATACCTGATGGCAATCTGTTTCCATAGTCATCCAAAAATATCCTGCTCTCGGTATCTTCTTGGCTAAAATGAAATCGTTCATGTGTGGTCCGCAAGTTCCGGCGTGTATTTCTTCGAGCAGTTTGGAAGATTCTTTGGCGTCAACACACCGTAATAATCCTAGGTCAGGAGTCCTTCTGTATAGAATTTCTCCACTTTGGAAGAAATAATAATCTTCGGAGTGTGAGTTTCTGAGTATGATTTGTGTGCTCCATGTATTCTCCTTTTTCCAAGTATTCCTTGATATCGTGGAACCACGAATTCCCATCTGTTTCTTCTTCAACGTGAGCATAATAAGCTGGCTGATTATGAATCCTTATCGGAATAGGGTCGATGAAATTCTTGTTCGGGTGTTGTATTATGGAGGATAGAGTGGCCAATGCATCTGCGAACTCATTTTGGATTCTCGGGACATGTCTGAACTCTATCTTCGTGAACCTCTTCATCACCTCTTGCAGATGATATAGATATAGTAATATTTTGTTACTCTTCGTATCCCACTCTCCTAGAACCTGATGCACCAGAAGATCTGAATCACCAATTACTAATAATTCTTGGATATTCATGCCAATGGCCAGATTTAATCCCAAGATGCAAGCCTCATATTCCGTCATATTGTTGGTGCATAGGAATCTGATTTTTGTGGATACCGGGTAATGTTGACCTATCTCTGACACCAAATCAGCTCTGATACCCACTCCTTTGAAATTTTTGGCTCCATCGAAAAACATTCTCCAACGGTCGTAGGCTTCGGTGATATCTTCCACTACAAACGACACTTCTTCATTGGGAAAATAAGTTTTAGTGGTTCATATTCTCCTCCTACAGGACTTCTGCAGATGGTCTGCTAATGCCTGTCCCTTAACCGCCTTCTGAGTTACATAGACGATGTCAAATTCGCTCAACAGTATCTGCCATTTTGCTAGCTTCCCTATAGGAATGGGTTTCTGGAAGATGTACTTTAGATGATCCATCCTCGATATGAGATATGTGGTGTAGGCACAGAAGTAGTGCCTCAATTTCTGAGCTATCCATGTCAGAGCACAGCAGATGCATTCCAGCAAAGAGTACCGTGCTTCGTAGGGTGTGAATTTCTTACTCAAATAGTATATGGCCTACTCTTTCCTCCCTATCTCGTCGTGTTGTTCCAAGACACAACCGAAAGCTCCATCTAGTACGGACGGATAGAGTAGCAGTGGTCTACCAGGTTCCGGCGGGACTAGGACTGGTGGTGTGTACAAATATTCCATGATTTTGTCAAAATCTCTCTGGCAATCTTCACTCCAACTTGTTGCGGCATCCTTCTTTAACATTTTGAAAATCAGCTCGCAGATCACGCTCGATTGTGCTATGAAGCGGCTGATGTAATTGAGATGCCCCAAGAAACTTATCACGTCTTTATTGTTCTTTGGAGATGGCAAATCCTGGATAGCCTTGACCTTTTACGGGTCTAGCTCAATTCCTCGGCGGCTGACGATGAATCCTAACAACTTTCCGGCGGGGACCCCGAAAGCACATTTTGCAGGATTTAGTTTCAAATTATACCTCCGAAGCAGATCAAAGAACTTTCTCAAGTCTACTATGTGATCTGTACCCTTCTTGGATTTGATGATGACATCGTCCACATATAAATCTATCTCCTTGTGTATCATGTTGTGGAAAATGGTTGTCATGGCTCTCATATAAGTGGCCCCAGCATTCTTCAGACCAAACGGCATCATTTTATAGCAGTACACCCCCTATGGTGTAATAAAAGTTATTTTCTCGGCATCTTCTTCATCCATCCAGATCTGATGGTATCCCATGAAGCAATCCACAAATGATTAGAGTTCATGCTTGGAACAGTTGTGACTTGCTCTATTTATGTCCCGATAATTGACACATACTCTGACTTTCCCATCCTTCTTCGGAACTGGCATGATGTTAACCAGGTTGGATATTCAACCACTCTGAGAACCTTAGCTTTGATCTTCTTGGTGACTTCTTCTTTGATTTTCAACTCATATCTGGCTTGAACTTTCTGAGATTCTACTTTACCGGCGGACACATTGGGTTGGTAGGTAGTTTATGTGTCACTATAGATGTGCTCAAACCAGTCATATCATCATAAGACCAAGAAAAAATACCCTCATATTCTTTCAAGAAACGCGTGTATTCTTCCTTTTCTGATGGTGACAAGTGAATGCTTATGCGGGTTTCCTTGACGGTTTCAGAATCTCCCAAGTTGACTATCTCGGTTTTGTCCAGATTGGACTTCGGATTATTCTCAAAATTTTCCACCTCTCTAACAATTTCCTCAGGTGTTATATCCTCTTCTTCTATTTCTTCTGAGTCACTATCCTTATGTCGCGTTGTCTCATTACATGTCACAATTGTTGGTTCATCAAGGTAAGTAATAATAGCGCCAGGAACTCGACGGGCCCTTGATGGTGTGGCGGTCCAGTTCTTGAGAACAACTCCCTTCTCCACTGTCTGGATAACAAGGCCTTCCTCTTGCTCCTCCTCAACTATTACGCTGCAGTCCATATCTTCATCTTCCAAGAACAGATTCTTTAAACCAGCTAGAATTTTATCTTCTTCAGATCCCCACATCATATCGGCCTGATTGAAGGATTGGCTCAAATGTGGTATCGGTTTCTCAAGGGGTAATAAGGATCGTGCCATGGTGGCGACCAATTCCGATATTCGTGCCAGGTATATTGATATCAAAGTCCGAAGGTTGTGCCATGATGCTTTAATTGTATTGGTTTGGTGATCCCTTGGAGATTCTTGCCAAGACCTTTGGCGGGTTCATACCCTGTCCATGACAATATGCTTTCTATCTTACTACTCCACCATTTTTCTTTCTCAATTGTGTTGATGCGCTCAATGCGATGGTAAGTCTCTCCACCCAACTTCCTTCTATTCTCAACAACCGGAACAGTCTGATTGGTGTAAATGGGGTTACTCCCGTCTCCATGAATGATCACCTCCTGATGGTTCCATTCGAATTTCACAGCCTGATGCAGAGTGGAAGCTACAGCCCCTGCGGCGTATATCCAAGGTCGTCCCAACAGCAGATTGTATGAAGCGGATATGTCGAGCACTTGGAATTCAACATCAAACCAAGTTGGGCCCATTTGCAAACAGAGGTTAGTCTCTCCGATCGTGGCCATTTGAGACCCATCGAATGCTTTCACGTTCATAGTTCCTTCTCGTACTTCATGCAAACCTTTGCCCAATCTCTTCAAAGTAGTCAATGGATAGATATTGAGACTTGATCCCCCATCTATCAAAATTCTGGCAATGAATTTGTCTTCACACTGTAGTGTGATATGCAGCGCCCTGTTGGGACTCAACCCTTCCGGCGGCAATTCATCTTCATGGAAATAGATTTTTATGGATTTCCAATACTTGTCCTACCATATTGGCCATTTCTCCACTAGTAATGTTGTTGGGTACATAGGCCTCATTCAACACTTTTATCAATGCATTCCTATGTGCTTCAGAATTCTGCAGTAGTGATAGAATGGATATCTGAGCAGGGGTTTTGTTCAGATGATCATCCACAGAATACTCTCTTGCTTGCACCTTTCTCCAAAGATCATCCAGGCCGGTTTCAATGATAGGTTGTTTGGAAGCGGCTTCTTTACTTGTTCCTCCCAAATGCTCGGGCGTGTAAACCCTAACGGTTCTGGTCATACCTTGTGTTGCACCAGTTTCTTCCATTTTCCCTTTTCCTTTCCTTCTCGCTTCTGCAGTATAGTCCCAGGGCACAGCATTGGAATTAAAGGATGTTGTGGGTGCTACCGTTACGGTGAATGGTGTGGTTGCTTCTACTTCGAACGGGGTTGGCGTGGTCGAGGGAGTTGTTACTTCAACCTCGAATGGAGTTGGTGCGTCTACCTCAACTTCAATCAGTGACTGTATCTGTACCACAATAGGTGTGAGAGTGACTGTAGGTTTTTTAGGATCGTCCCCTTCTCGAATGAGCCCATTCGACCCTTCCGGATCCTATTCTTCATCAGTTTCTATCACATTTAACCCCCCACCCCCCGCCTCTGTGATCTGGGAGGGGATTGTTGCGGACATTAGGTGCAGTCTGCTTTGCCTGTATAACCTTGGTGTCAATTAATATCTGTATCTTGTCCTTCAGAGCACGACATTCATCAATAGTGTGACCCTTCATGCCCGAATGGTAGGCACATATCTTGTTTGGATTGACCCACTGAGAGGAATTTTCCATGGCAACGGAGGGAATGGGAGTGACATAATCGGCACCTTTCAATCTCTCATACAACTGGTCGATGGGTTTGGCAATAGAAGTGTATTGTTTGGGCGGTCTGTGGTCGAAATTTGGCCTGGGTTTTTGGTAATTTTGGCGGGCTGGTGGTGAGTGGTAATATGTTGGCTGAGTGTTGTAAGTATGGTAAGCGGTGGCGGTTTGTTGATATCTGGGAGGTGAAGGCTGATATGTGGGTGGAGGTGTTTGGTATGTGAGAGGAGACTTCGGATCTTGGGCTACCATCATAGCCCATACTTCCTTCTTTTTAGATATACCCCCCCCCCCCGACTGCAAGGCTTTGTTCGTAGCATGTAGTGCCTCGAAAATTGTTACCATCCCGCTTTTAATTCCCTCTTCTATTATTTCTCCCAATTTGATGATGTCTGAAAATTTATGATTTTCAATAACCATCAACCTCTCATAATATTTCGGATCCTAGGCTCGGACAAAGAACTTGTTCATTTGCTCTTCTTCCAGTGCCGGCCTTACTTTTGCAGCTTCTGATCTCCACCGAGTAACATACTCGCAGAAAGTTTCTGTTGGCTTCTTCTTAAGATTCTGGATATAGAAGACATCTGGTGCATTCTCTGTATTGAATCTGCTCCATGAAATCTGACGCCATGCTTACCCAATTAATCTACTTCTTTGGATTTTGACTGATGTACCAGGATAGGGCATCTCCAGTGAGGCTCCTCATGAACAGCTTCATGTGGATTCTTTCATCTTTACCAACCCCTACGAGCTTGTCGCAATACGTTCTCAAATGTACCTTTGGATCACCTGTCCCGTCGAACATTTCGAATTTAGGAGTTTTGTAACCCTCTGGCAGTTCTACGTCCGGTTGAATACACAAATCCTCATAGTTCAAACCTTCGATGCCTTTACTACCTTCAATACCTTGGACTCGACTTGTAAGCTTCTTAAGTTCTTCCGCCATATTCTTGATGGGCAGGTCCTTCTCGGCGGATTTCGATGTATACAGGGGTTGTTGTGAAGTGTGGGGTAAGGTTTCCACATATATAGGGTTACTTTGGTAGACTCCAGGGATTTGGGCGTAGTGGTGATCATTGGTCGAGTTTTGGGGATCAGGAGTAGGTTGTGGTTCGTTTTGAGAAGTGTGGTAAGTGGTTGTTTGTGGATACTGGTTCGGATGATGATGATGCTGTAGAGGAGATGGTACTGGTGGAGGATAAGGATTTTGGGGAGGCGTGGCGTATTGATGAGGTGCAGGAGGATTTTGTGGATGCTGGTTTTGTGTGTTTTGAGGAGGTGTTGGGTTTTGGGCGTTTTGTTGGTTGATGTCGGGAACATTCAGGGTAAGGGAAAGATTTTCCAAGTTACGGACCTGCTCAATTCCCCCTTGTAACTCCAGTATCTTTTGTTCTAACCGTAAAACCAAGTCATTCTGCACCGGAGTACTCCGACCATCCGAAGGTTCGACATTCTCAGCATGTGTAGCGTTGTCTTTCCTAATACCACTCATATCGTCCATCTTAGCTTTTCCTTTATTCTTAGGATCACTTGGAGGAGGAGGAGGTGGAGGACCTCTAGATCTGGTATGATATGCCGATGATTCCACTACGCACGAACCAACCTTAGGGGATGGGAATAAACAAAGAAAAGAAGAAAAACAAAAGGCAAACAAGTCAGTAAGGAATATTTAAAGGATATTTACGATATTTAAATACGGATTGCGGAATTATAAATTCGCGTCCTAATTTGGGAACCTCGTTGTGCCCGAGGTAAGCCTAGAGACATACCGATTTGGAGAAAACTTAATGCCGATAACTGCATCATTTCATTAATATGATAAATAGACCATATCTATATTAAAGTGATAATAATTATGAAGAGTCACTAGTGGAATTTGCCTTATTACAATTGAAATCTAAAACGAATATAGAGAATAATTAAAATATTTTCACGACCCAAACCGATGGACCATGGCGAGCACCCGATACCTTACTCAACCGAGTACCAACATAACGAATCTTTTTGAATCATATTAGCATAGATAAGTGAGCCGGTGAGGCTTTCGTGAAATAGGTGGAATACAACATGTAATACCAACTTATACATAAGACTTATGGGCCTTTAAGACCAAAATAACTACTCATATACTGAACATAGGCCGATAAGGCCATACACTCTTTTACGTACATGACATTTGTCTACAAGCCTCTAAGGATACATAATTGTCATAAAGGTCGGGACAGAGCACCGCCATACCAAACAATACACATCTAAATCATACTGACCAAACAAGCAACTCCGGAGCAAATGGCGTGCACCAACATCTTCCACTGAGCTCATCGCCTAATTGGAGGACTCTCGAATTATCTATCGAGACCTGCGGGCATGAACGCAGCGTCCCCATGAAAAAGAAATGTCAGTACGAATAATGTACCGAGTATGTAAGGCACATAAATAAGTACGTAAAAGAAATGGAAGAAATATAGAGTAAATGAATCAACATGTAAGTCTGGATAACTCTGTAAATCATGAAATACCTTTAGTGTCATGCATATACGTATGAAGTCCATGTCGTGCATAGGTACATGTGTTCATAACATCATCAAGCCTCTGAGGGCATCCCATTATATCATCTCCACCACTGTGGGAAAAATCATCAATGTATACCAGCTGATCAGATGGTGGTGCGTATATAACGCCATAATCATTCCCATATCCCATATATATACATATATATATATATATATATATATAACGTCATCTGGTCGTGGTTCAATGTACATGCATGAATGAATGCAGTGCATGAGAAATACGTCAATAAAATCTTTCGGAACGTTATACAACCATTATACCTTTGATTAACATGAAATAAACCTTATCAACGTACGTATTTTCTGAGACCCATGAACATATGATAGAATAATATGACACATGGAGAATCAAGAATATAGGAACCTCTAGTATTTCTATGAATAGAGTCACTTATGGAAGTTGTGCATTTACTCATTTTGTTTGTATCGTATGGATCATGCAAAAAGAAAGAAAGGATATCCTTAACATACCTGGAGTAGGGAAAATACGTATGATATTCTTGGATGATGATTCTTACGAGCGAGTTATCAATCTCTATTGACAATTCCAGCAAGTCAGCAACACTGTTACCTTTCATCATCTTCTGGCCACTATTCTGGCCATTGTTCCTGCGGCAACTTTTGTGCCAAGATATTAATGATGGCACTCTCAACAAGCTTCCAGTGGCCAAAACTTTTTGGACAAGATTCAGTGACCAAAACATTTCTGACCAGAGGTCTTGTGGTAACTTTTTGGAAGGTTACTCATCTACTATTTCCATGAGTATTTACTTTTCTCTATATAAATAATCAAACATACGTTGGTTTCACTATCTTGTGGTTGAAAAGGTTATTAGAATCTAAAGTTTGAAGTGTCAATGTTATTAATCAGGTGCCACCTAATCCAAAAAAGACTAAGTCATTCTTTTAATACATGGTTTGTTGCCACGTTTTTTTTTGGGTTAATCTTATCTTATAATCTTATTAATTAATTAGGTAATGTCCCGTTACCCAATAATTAACCAATTACCCACATAATTAGAAATTATCTCAAACTACTTAAAATACTACTCACTTTTAACACACCTTGCTATCATGGCTATGTGGTACCTTGTATGACACTAGTCCATAAATACCGGGTATTATAGCTCGGACCGTATTTTATCCCAAAATGTCAAATTTTGACGAAATTCATTTTATTTGATTTGCTTATCCTCTCACCTTCACGAATTTATTCATCACTTGTTCGAAATAGCATAATACTTATAATCTCACAATAATCTCATTCCCGAACTTACGTCGATTAACTTATGACGAAACTTTATCGTACGAAAATGTGGGATGTAACATCTCATTTCCGAGATTTCATTAATTTATCTATGACGCACTTTCACGTATGAAAACATGGGGTGTAACATCATTCCCCTCTTTGGAACATTCGTCCTCGAATGTTGACTTATGCACTTATCATTCTCATAACCCATAGCTCTTGCGAATACTTTATTGTTCTCCTTTCCATTCAGACAAATGTCCTTTGAATAAATCCAAAGTCCAGGGCATTACTCCTTTTAAGCCTCTTTCTCACACCACGACTTGTAGTCGGAATCCTTCTATTCTCGTAACTGTTGCTACCTTCTATCATGTTGCTTGTACGACTCTAACTTTGTATCTTTTATCCATCCATTGTCGATTGACCTCAATGTTGATCTACAATATTCCATTGGTAACTTGAAAATTCTTACGTAATATATTTCCACTAGGGCTTATGCTGTATCGAGGAATATTTGAAGTGATTTTCCTGATCCACTTAAATGCGATATTGTACTTCAATAATCGTATTTTATAGCATCCCAGTGTGATTCACTTTATTTTTTTTTTTTTCGTACAATCCATGAAATACTCTTCAAATCATTACCCAGTCGAAGGCCCAAAACGTCATCCTTTATCTATCACAATCACACCATCATTCCACTACCAGGGCAACATTCCATTTTTTTTCTAGATAATATTAGTCTTGGACTCCTTTGAGTTCATTCAGGCTATATTGAACTTTTTATAACTTAGAGAAACCATTAGATTTCTTGTTCTCATGGGCTTAATCCCGAGGACCTATCCATTCTCGTCACCTTCTCACTCGCCCTTTATCGTTCTTACTCATGTCATAAAACTTTGTCGCTTTCCTATACTTTAGCTTGGGACATATACATATCTATTTATACTATTCGCGGTCTTTCTTCAACTTGTTTGCACTATAGATTTCCTTATGTCATTCTGGAACATCAAACTAAATCACATTGTCTTTAACTCTACTTTACTCTCTTGAATAGATATCTCGGTACTTAGAAACCATAGGCTGGAAGGTACACCACTGACGACACTGCTATTAATCCTGGATATTGAATCCTAGTGCTTCTAGCCTTCTATCTGAAGCATGGACTATTCACGATCATCTGCCTTTGAGTATCTTGTACGTTGTTCACCTTTACCTTACTTACCTTAAAATCTCGCATCGTATCTTTTTATCTCCTTCATGACCTCCCTTCCACATAGGTATAATTCATGTCCATAACTTAAGCTATAATATAATACTTGCACCTCTGGTGCCTATACGATGGGAGCTCCATACTGAATTCTTATGAGGCTGGTATTTTTCTAACTGGTTTTATCGTAGAGCCGTTATAGAATATGGTTGTTGTACTATCCCTTTGGTACCTCTGATATTAAGAGTGATCCTGCAATGTTCTCAATCATGATTTATTAAGAGTGATCCTGCAATGTTCTCAATCATGATTTCTATAATTTTCTGGGTCCAATAATCTGATTCCCCGTTTACTTCGTTGATGTATCTCTTTAGTTTCCTCCTTCTTCTGATCAGCCTTTATGTAGGCTTAAGCTACATCTCGACCTGCGGTTCATGGTATTAGTTATTACGTTTAGATTTTTGTGGGAGCTGAGGAATATCCATGATACAATTCTTTAATAATTCAATCCTTTGTCAATGACCTGGCTATAGATGTTTTTCCTCTTCATCTTTGGCTTCTTTTCACATCATCGATAACCCTCACTCGCCTTGCGGTAATCCTTTTGTACCAAGGATAACAAATTTCCTTACTCACAAGGGAAACACCTAGTGTAACGGGAACCTACAGTCCCTTAAGCTTAACTTTCCTCACATTGCTTATTTTTAGGGAAGCGTCTTCCTAAATAACCAATCTCCGAATTCCTTATGAATCTTCTTATGTGGTCCATTCTATTATCGCTAGAACGCAAATCTGAAATTCTCATGATGCTGAATATTATCAAATCACTTAGCCCCTAATTCATATTTAGTTTATCTTGTTCACCATCCCATACTGATTTCTATTACTCTAGGGATTAACTCTCCCTTCTGGTAGTCGCGTTGGAGTCACGAACTTATTTCTCGAAATGAGGATATAACTTTATGGTTTATACTCTTTTGTTGTCTCAAGGCCTGGCTCCTCTCGTATTTTCCTTCACTTGACTATATATCCTATAATACTGTCATTTTTTTTCTACCATTGTCATCCATGCATCATATCTTACTCATAACGCTTCATTAACTCTCTTTTTATTTCCCGCTAACATTTATGTCTAACACTTTATTTTGAAATTTTCAGCAGGACATTCCTTTGCTTTTAGCTCCCCTTGCTCCATCTACTGGCTCTTCGGGTTGCCTAACATTCTTTCTTTACTAGGGACGGGAGCCATACTAAGGTAACATTTATCCTTTCAAGGCTTCCAATGCCTATCTTTATAGTACTCATATCTAGTTGTATTATTTCAGAGTGTACCATCTGGGTGTCTCATAAGGAGATTTTGTTAGCACATTTAGAATATCCTTCGGAAAGGTCAACTAATGCAAGCAATCCAACCATCATTTTGGGTTACTCTAACCACAGTCGGTTCCTGATATTCGTCCTTCTCTTAACTATTTATGTTAGCTCCCATGGAGCATAATTGAGATGTTTGTGACTAATTGTACATACCTCTATTACACTTGAAGGTGTCTCGAAATGCTAATATTTCTCTACTTGAATTGTAAATAATGTTAATCTTCATTAACTAGGTACCTCGTACCCTTCTTCACCTTGCTTCTTTTACTTGCTGAAACTTGTGTCTACCTTCCGATTCTCTTATTCCTTTTTACCATAAGAGTGGATAGACATTCTTGACTTAGGTATCCTTATCAAGAAACTTACACGTCTTAGTACACACATGATCTACTGAATACCTCAAATTTATCCATCATAAGCATGACGCAAAAATCAAGTTCCTCTGACTCAACTCTTCCGCAACTATCTCTTACCAACCGTCTTTCTGGATGTAGGCATCGTCGTATTATGAATAAGATAGAGTTAGGAAATTGAGTTCTTACAATTGAGCTCTATGACACGATCTAAAGTAAGAAGAAAGAGTGACAATCCTAAATGCCATGTAGCCTCCTGCTTATAAGTGTGGTGCACGACACACCCATAAACAAGACTCTACTAGACACGGCTTGTAGACTCCCTAGGACAGAACTGCTCTAATACCACTTTTGTCACAACCCAACCCGATGGGCCGTGGCTAGAACTCGGTACCTTACTCAACCTAGTACCAACATAACGTATATTTTCATAGCATACTAGCATAGATAAGTGAGCCGGTGAGTCTGCTGTGAAATAGGTGGAATACAACATGTAATACCAACTTATACATCAGACATATAGGCCTCTAAGACCAAAATAACTACTTGTATAATGAACATAGGCCGATAAGTCCATACAATATTTTACGTACATTACATCTGTCTACAAGACTCTAAGGATACATAATTGTCATAAAGGTCGGGATAGAGCCCCTCCATACCAAACAATACACATCTAAATCATACTGACCAAACAAGCAACTCCGGAGCAAATGGAGTGCACCAACATCTTCCACTGAGCTCATCGCTTACTTGGAGGACTCTCGAGTTATCTATCAAGACCTGCGGGCATGAATGCAGCATCCCCACGAAAAAGGAATGTCAGTACAAATAATGTACCGAGTATGTAAGGCACATAAATAAGTACGTAAAAGACATGGAAGAAATATAGAGTAAATGACTCAACCTGTAAGTCTGGATAACTCTGTAAATCATGAAATACCTTTAGTGTCATGCATATACGTATGAATGTCATGTCGTTCATAGGTACATGTGTTCATAACATCATCAAGCCTCTGAGGGCATCCCATTATATCTCTCGACCACAGTGGGCAAAATCATCAACGTATACCAGTTGATCGGGTGGTGGTGCGTATATAACGCCATAACCATTCCCATATCCCATATACACAATATATATATATATATATACGCGTATATAACATCATCTGGTCGTGGGTCAATGTACATGCATGATTGAATGAAGTGCATGAGAAGTACGTCAATAAAATCTTTCGGAACGTTATACAACCATTATACCTTTGATTAACATGAAATAAAATTTATCAACGTACGTATTTTTTGAGACCTATGAACAGATGATAGAATAATATGACACATGGAGAATCAAGAACATAGATATACTTGGATCATGCCAAAAGAAAGATCCGTATGATATTCTTGGATGATGATTCTTACGACGAGTTATCAATCTATATTGACAATTCCAACAAGTTAGCAACATTGTTACCTTTCATGATCTTCTGGCCAGTATACTGGCCATTGTTCCAGCAGAAACTTTTGCTCCAAGATATTAATGATGGAACTCTCAACAAGCTTCCAGTGGCCAAAAATCTTTGGACAAGATTCAGTGACCAAAACATTTCTAACCATAAGAAACCTCTAGTATTTATATGAATAGAGTCACTTATGGAAGTTGTGCATTTACTCGTTTCGTTTGTATCATATGTATCATGCCAAAAGAAAGAAAGGATAGCCTTAACATACCTGGAGTAGGAAAAAATCCGTATGATATTCTTGGATGATGATTCTTACGAGCGAGTTATCAATCTCTATTGACAATTCTAGCAAGTTAGAAACATTGATACCTTTCATCATCTTCTAGCCAGTACTCTGGCCATTGTTCCAGCGGCAACTTTTGCTCCAAGATATTAATGATAGCACTATAAAAAAGCTTCCAGTGGCCGAAAATCTTTGGACAAGATTCAGTGACCAAAACATTTCTAACCATAAGAAACCTCTAGTATTTATATGAATAGAGTCACTTATGAAAGTTGTGCATTTACTCGTTTCGTTTGTATCGTATGGATCATGCCAAAAGAAAGAAATGATAGCCTTAACATACCTGGAGTAGGGGAAAATCCGTATGATATTCTTGGATGATGATTCTTACGAGCGAGTTATCAATCTCTATTGACAATTCCAGCAAGTTAGCAACATTGTTACCTTTCATCATCTTCTAGCCAATATTGGCCATTGTTCCAGCAGCAACTTTTGCGCCAAGATATTAATGATGGCACTCTCAACAAGCTTCCAATGGCCGAAAATCTTTGGACAAGATTCAATGACCAAAACATTTCTAACCAGAGGTCTTGTGGTAACTTTTTGAAAGGTTACTCCGCTACTATTTCCATGAGTATTTACTTTTCTCTATATAAATAATCAAACATACGTTGGTTTCACTATCTTGTGGTTGAAAAGGTTATTAGAATGTAAAATTTGAAGTGTCAGTGTTATTAATTAGGTGCTACCTAATCTAAAAATGACTAAGATTCATTCTTTTAATATGTGGTTTGCTACCACGTTATTTTTTAGGGTTAATCTTATCTTATGATTTTATTAATTAATTAGGTAATGTCCCGTTACTCGATAATCAACTAATTACCCACATAATTATAAATTATCTCAAACTACTTAAAATACTACTCACTTTTAACACACCTTGCTATCATGGCTATGTGGTACCTTGTATGACACTAGTCCATAAATACCGGGTATTATAGCTCGGACCGTATTTTATCCCAAAATGCCAAATTTCGACGAAATTCATTTTCTTCTATTTTCTTACCCTCTCACCTTCATGAATTTATTCATCACTTGTTTGAAATAGCATAATACTTATAATCTCACAATAATCTCATTCCCGAACTTACGTCGATTAACTTACGACGAAACTTTATCGTATGAAAATGCGGGATGTAACATATCATTTCCGAGCTTTCATTAATTTATCTATGGCGCACTTTCACGTACGAAAATATGGGGTGTAAAAAACATCATTCCTAATCTACTTGGTCCCGGAGGGACCCTCTCCAAGATTGGACTTCTTAGCCCCAACAATCAGATTCCCTAGGTCGCGCATGTCCAACAACAGATATGCCCTTTGCTAGATGTCCTCCTTCGTTTCCCTCTGCGTTCTGACAATCCGAGATTCTTTTCCTAATATTTCCTTCAATTTCCATCAAACCCTGCTCCAAATACTCCAACCTCTCAGTTGACTTAGTAGCGATTCCCCTCTATTCATTGATTGCTTCCGTGTCCACTTTATGTTCTTCCAAATGCCTAGCCTCAGATTCAAAGACCCTTTTGCTCCAACCTCCTGTATTTTACTTGTGCTTCAGCAATGTCGTCTATGACCCTATTCCTCAAATCAACCCCTAGCTTGACCTCTCCCGCTATGTCATCGACCAACCATGATGGGTAGAAGTATACGTGGCCGGCGTGATACCGATCTGGATCGATAGTATCTTTCTCAACAAAAAACTTTTGATTTCACATTTGTTATGCCTCGAACTTGAATGGAATGGCATTCCCTTGGAATTATGTTTGTAATGAACCATTTTGGAAACTCGTGGTATAACTTGTTTTCTCCCAGCTTGCCTCGTGACTCTGATAGGAGCATAAGGATAAATTCCCCTCAATCCGATTAGCACTAGATGAGACATCTCTCGACCTGATGATGAATTCACTGCTAGGGAACCACTCGAACATCCAATGTATCTTGTCATTAGTCAAATCGCCAAAGAAATGTAACCAACTCATAGTGTTTCCCGGTTGTGCAAACTTGTCTGGGATAAAAGTCATTCTCTTCGGATGGTGACAAGCTATGTGGTCGTTCCATGGTCGTCGCGGAAATTCTTGACGGTATTGTCCTCTCTGAAGGTATTCCAACAACCATATTTGCATCAATAGATTGCAATCCTTGAAATGTCTATATGCCTTATTGCAACGGTCTAAGGCTCGATACATCTCAGCCACGATCATTGGGACAATAGTGTAAGTTTGCCCCTCAATTCCTTCCATTAGGGTCTTAGTGACCATAGCTAGGCGAGTATGGATCCTTTCTCTTTGTATTGGGAATACCAGCATTCACAGAAAGAAGACAATGAATACAAAAACCTGGTGGTGAGTCCAACCCAAAGAAGTTATGGAAAACTCATCGTGATAAAGGCGATATGACTTGATGTGCCTATAACGTTGTATACGGCTAAAATCGGAGAGCCCGATTTTATGATCATTATGGCACTCCATAGCCCGTCTTCAGAGGGCTCGAGCGCAGTTCGAGGTTTGACATCGAGGAAGCATATCGAGGATTCTCCACGCTCGACCTCGGGGCGGCGTAAATCGATGACCATCATAGAAAAGCGGGAAATTCCCAAAAGGCACGTGGTTAAAGCTGACCAAGTCTGCAAGAATAGTACAAGTCTATATCGTGACATTAAATAGTTGTACTAGTTACATTTCTTTGTAATAATTACACATGTACTATGTTGGTATTCCCCCTCTTATATAAAGGGGACCCTTGTCATTTTGTAATACACGTGATATTCAATACAAGAACAACAACATTCTCTGCTCTCTAACTTAAACATACTCTACAATTGCTCCATTGATTTATTGCTTCCATTTTTTGTTCATTTATTGCTCATTATTGATCATAAAGAGTCTATCCTTGAGGCCATCTACACTGTTATTCCCCCATCGATCGCCCCCAGTCAATCACACTAGTCGACCTCGAGGCCCAGTTTCGGCCAACTCGAGACCTCGTCTCAAGTCTGTTTGGTTTGCATGACACCATTGCCCTTGCTATTATCTCATTTTTCTTAACTCTCAATTAGCATCTATTGCCTAAACAACTAGTATTAAAATAAATCACATATTTTTAGAACCACAAAATCAGATATAATTGTAATTACCATTTTCAAGGTAAACAGTTTGGCGCCCACCGTGGGGCTAAAAATAATAGTGGTTGTTTTAGTGTTGGTTTTCTAATAACACAAGTTATTCTTTAAGCTTTTTCTTGTCCAAGAAGCTTCAATTTCAAGTCAGAAAATGTCTAAGTCCGAATGCACATGAAGAGAACGGTGCAGCTGCTTCAAGCGCCGGTATACCACCACAAAACCTTGAAGGGGAACCAGTACAAATCCCTGTTGATGAAGGCTCACGCAACGCTCAACATGTCGATGTAAGCTCTCATACAGACGGAAGTGAGCGCGAAGAAAACCAACATGAAGCGCAAAGAGCCCCTGCTCAACACGGAGGAGAAGTTAGCCTTCATGTCATTTTGAGATGCTGCAAGCACAACAAGTGGCTATTGCTCAGCTACAAATCCATCAAAAAATTCCAAGTACAGTACCACCGGAAACGGCTCCTCAAATCGAACAGGCACCAGAAAGGTCGAGCAATAACGGGTCAGCAGCCGACCCCGCTATTATGAATATGCTCGAGGACCTAACAAAGAGGATTGAATCAGGAGAAAAGAAGATAGAAGCTTGTATACGGCTAAAATCGGAGAGCCCTATTTTACGATCATTTCGACGCTCAGAAGGCTCGAAGGTTCAAGTTTTTGGCATCGAAGAGGCATATCGAAGGTCCTCGACCTCGAGGCAGTACATATTGAAGGTCCTCGACCTCGAGGCAGCACAAATAGAAGGTCAACATGGAAAGGCGGGAAATTCCCAAGGGGCACGTGGTTAAAGCTGACAAAATACACAAAACAGTACAAGCTCGTACCGTGGCATTAAATAGATGTACCAGCCTTATCTCTATGAATTAATTACACATGTACTATGTTGGGATTCCCCCTCATATGTAAAGGGGACCCTTGTCACTTTGTAACAGATATGATATTCAATACAAGAACATCCTCTGCTCCCTAACTAAAACATTCTCTACAATTGCTTCATTGATTTATTGCTTCTCATTTATTGTGTTCTTGAATTATTCTTCATTTATTAATTATTATTGATCATAAAATAGGCCATTCTTAAGGCATCCAATACTGTTATATTGTTATCAACAGCCCCTAGTCAGGCTTCCAGAGCTCGACCTCGAGGCCCTTCCGACCACCCTCGAGACCAGTCTCTCTAGTACCCGGTTTGCGTAATCTCGTTTCCTTTTGCTCTTATTTCATTTTTCTCTCTTCACACTCAGCATCTACTGCATAAACAACCGGTATTAAAATAGATCATGTATTTTTAAAACCACATAATCAAATATAATTGTACTTACCATTTTCAAGGTAAATAGTTTGACCCCCACCGTGGGGCTAAAAATAATAGTGATTGTTTTAGTGCTGATTTTCTAAAAACGCAAGCTATTCTTCACACTTTTTCTTGTCCAAGAATCTTCAATTTCAGGTCATAAAATGTCTAACTCACTAAACGCACATGAAAACAATGGTCTGAGGACCATGGAGAGAATGGCGCAGCTGTTTCAGGTGTCGGTGTGCCACTGCAAAACCCTGAAGCGGCACCAGTACAAATTCGTGTTGATGAAGGATCACGTAACGCTAAACATGTCAATGTGAGCTCTCATGCATACGGAAGAGTTCGTGAGGAGACCAGCGTGAAGCATAGGGAGCCCCTTCTCAAAGGGAAAGGGAAGTTATCCTTCATGTCATTTTTGAAATGTTGCAGGCACAACAGGTGGCTTTTGCTCAGCTGCAAAGCCATCAAATAACCCCAAGCACAGCGCCACCAGAAACGGCTCCTCGAGTTAAACAAGCACTGAAAAAATCGAGCAATAATGGGTTAGCAGCCGACCCCGCCATTATGAAGATGCCTGAAAACCTCGCAAAGAGGATTGAATCGGGCGAAAAGAAGATAGAAGCTAACGACAAAAAAGTAGAGACCTACAACTCGAGGGTCGATCAGATCCCAGGCGCACCCCCCATTCTGAAGGGTGTAGATTCAAAAATGTTCGTGCAAAAGCCATTCCCATCAAGTACAGCTCTGATGCCTATCCCGAAGAAATTCAGAATGCCCGATCTCCCGAAGTACAGCAGAATCTCGGACCCCAATGAGCACATTACTGCCTACACTTGTGCTGTGAAAGGGAACGACCTAAGAGACGAAGAGATTGAATCCGTTATATTGAAAATATTCGGAGAGACGCTATCCAAAGGGGCCATGATGTGGTATCATAACCTGCCCGTGAACTCAATAGATTTATTTTCCATGATGGCGGACTCCTTTATGAAAGCACATGTTGGTGTCATCAAGGTCTCTACAAGGAAATCTGATGTTTTCAAAATCAAGCAAAGGGAGAATTAGATGTTAAGGGAGTTTGTGTCTCACTTTCAATTGGAATGAATGGAATTACCACCGATCTCCGATGATTGGGTGGTAAAAGCCTTCACTCAGGGCTTGGATGATCGAAGCTCGATAGCTTCAAAATAGCTAAAGCAGAATTTAATCGAGTACCCCTCCATAGTTTGGGCTGATATGCACAACAGGTACTAATCGAAGATCAGGGTCGAGGACGACCAATTAAAAGCCCCCTCTGGCTCGGTATATCCTATCAGAGTCTTAGAAAAGGAATCAAGGCCTTCAGAAAGAGAGCCAAGGCCAATACCAAGAAAGGTATCAACCGTACGTAGAAAATCGTAGAAATATCCCGAGACGTAACGTACCTCGAAGTGACCAAAGGATGGACCGAGGACATAATCCTCGGGGACTCTTGAACAAAGCAGGGTTCGACAGGCACAAAGGGCCGGTAGAGGAACACCGGCTATCTGAGTACAACTTCAACATTGATGTTTCAGACATCGTATCGGCCATAAGTAGGATCAGGGATACCAGGTGGCCGAGACCCGTGCTATCAGATCCTTCGCAGAGAAACTCCAACTTGATATGTGAATATCATGATACACATGGTCAGAGGACCGAAGATTGCAGACAGCTTCGAGAAGAGGTGGCCCGACTAATCAACAAAGGGCACCTTCGAGAATTCCTCAGCGACCGAGCTAAAAACCAATTTCAGGAAAGAGAGGAAAACAAGAAAAATGAAACAGAAGAACCATGACACGTCATCCATATGATTATTGGTGGAGTCGACGTCCCTCAGGGACCCATTTTTAAGTAGAGGAAAGTATCCATCACCTGGGAAAAGCGAACTCAGCTACATACCTAAAGACGCCCTTTCATTCAGCGAGGAGGACATAGAGACCTTATCTTAACCTCATAATGACACACTGGTAATTTATTTTTCAATAAATTTCAAATTAAACGTGTACTCATGGATCCACGTAGCTCGGGTAACATAATTCGGTCGAGGGTGGTAGAGAAACTCGGGTTGCTCGACCAGATCATACCCGTCTCTCATGTCCTCAATTGATTCAACATGGCAAGCGAAACAACGAAAGGGGAAATAATCCTCCCAGTCAATGTGGCCGGCACAATTCAGGATACCAAGTTTCATGTCATCGAAGGTGACATGCGGTACAATGCATTGCTTGGAAGGCCATGGATTCACAATATGAGGGCAGTGCCTTCAACCCTTCATCAAATAATGAAGTTTCCTACGAAGGATGGAGTAAAAACAGTATACGGAGAGCAGCAGGCAGTGAAAGAAATGTTCGTCGTGCATGATGTGGCACTGACACCTTCTACATCGAAGAAGCCAAAAAACAAGCAAACAGCCAAGTAACAATCACAAACTACATCCTCGTAGGAACAAGCAAATGACTGTGCCGCGTCCTCAGAATAGATAACCAAAGAATATCAAGGCTCGAGCGCCATCATAGCTAAGGTACAACCCTCTCCCTTTTTATTTCACACTTTACGCTAACCTGCGTGCAGGTGTTCGATTGAAAGGAGTCGAAGCATGCCCCTAGTTCGAAGGCCTTGGGTTTTAAAGTATGCGTTGCGCTTTTTTCCCTCACGTCGGATTTTATCCCAAAGGGTTTTACCAACGAGGTTTTTAACGAGGCAACATCCATATGCTACCTAAGGAGAACTCACCAAGTATTCAAGGCTTCTATTCGATCAACCCCGAATACTGAAGGGCATCCCCCCAGGAGATCACTGAAAAATGCCAAGGAGGGTCTCGGAAGGAGAATGATGTATCAGACCAAACGCTCGAATGAACCGTGTCCGCATAGAATAATCAAACCCTCAATGGTAAAAACATGTATACTTGTACCAAGTAATCAGAGAAGTACCTTTCATCAACAAAACATTTCGCACGTCAAAGAAGTTTACTATTTTCACAAGAGACAGCCCCAGGGCCAAAAATTTATCAAGCACTCAAGAATTGTCCTCGACAGTCACTCCATCGAGTCACTAAAAACTCGAAGCCATAAGACTTCAGGGCCGAAAACTTCAAGCTCATAAGTCCCCCCTCGAGGCAATATCAACTCCGACTCTGGGACTATCCTCGACATTCGTCTCATCAAGTCATCTAACTCGAAGTCGTAAGACCTCAAGGCTGGCAACTTCGAACTCATAAGCCCTCCAAGAGGCAATATCTATGACATAAGCCCTCCATGAGGCAATATTAACTCTGACTCAAGGACTGACCTAGATAGTCGACTCATGGCCATAAGAACCCAGGGCTGGCAACTTCAAACTCGTAAGCCCTCCATGAGGCAACATCAAAACTACAAGACCTCAAGCAAGGTCGTACTGACCTAAAGCGTAAGAGCCCAAATCGCCAGCTACATCAAAGGGCGTACCGACCTAAAGCGTAAGAGCCCAAGTCTGCAACTAGTCGTATCGACCTTACGCGTAAGAGCCCAAGTTGCCAGCTACAAGTCATACCGACCCAAAGCGCCTCAAGGCTGATTTGAAAACCTGAGGGCCGCCGAGCTTGAGTCGAAACCCGACTTGGAGACTAAGCCCGATACGGTTAACTAAATCGCCTCAAGGCCAAAAAAGCGTAAGAGTCCAAGTCGCCCACTACATTAAAGGTCGTATCGACCTTACGCATAAGAGCCCAAGTCGCCAGCTACAGGTCATACCAACCTAAAGCACCTCAGGGCCAATTTTTGAAAACCTGAGGGCCGTTGAGCTCGAATCGAAACCTGACTCGGAGACTAAGCCTGATACGGTTAACTAAAGCGCCTCAAGGCCAAAAAAGCGTAAGAGCCCAAGTCACCCGCTACATTAAAGGTCGTATCAACCTTATGCGTAAGAGCCCAAGTCGCCAGCTATAGGTCATACCGACCCAAAGCGCCTCAGGTCCATTGAGATTGAGTCGAAACCCCACTCGGTGACTAAGCTCGATACGGTTAACTAAAGCGCCTCAGGGCCAAAAAAGTGTAAGAGCCCAAGTCGCCCGCTACATTAAAGGTCGTAGAGACCTTACGTGTAAGAGCCCAAGTCTCCAGCTACAGGTCATACTGACCCAAAGTGCCTCAGGGCCGATTTGAAAACCTGAGGGCTGTTGAGCTCGAGTCGAAACCCGACTCAGAGACTAAGCCCGATACAGTTAACTAAAGCGCCTCAGGGCCAAATGCGTAAGAGCCTAAGTCTCCAGCTACACCGAAGGTCGTACCAACCTAAAGCGTAAGAGCCCAAGTCGCCATCTTAAAAATCCTCAGGGCCAATTTATGACCCAAGAGTTTCATCTCAAAGTCCAATTCATCGGGCTAACTATCGGCAAGCAAATCAAACCAAAGAATCTTTCATATGTATATCTGCAACAAATACATATTTACAACACTCCCACAGAAGTCTTATGCAAACAACAAAGCAGAAAATCTAGTCTACTCTCGGGACCAGCTCTATCAAAGGCCCCTCGGACCAGCTCCCACGACGGCCTTCAAATATCAGCATCAGCCCAAGAAGAAAGTAAAAACTTGGCGTCAATCTCATCCGCCTCGGCCTGCTTTATCTCTTCCGAGAGGTCAAAGCCCCTAGCATATATCTCTGCGAGGGTCTCCCTTCGAGACTTGCAACGGGAATACTCATTGCCCCTCTTCTCTCTATTGAAAGCTCATCTCAGCTCAGCCCGAGCATCAGCAACATCTTTCAAATAAATGGCCACCTTTTTATCGGCCTTCGCTCGAACTTCTTCAGCTTCAGCCCAAGCGTCCACGACCTCGGCCTTCATATTTAGAAGACCAGTCTCAAGATTGGCGATCCTGCTCGACTGAATCGAGCTATCTTCTCGGACATTACGAAGTTGTATCTCGAGGGCAGCAGGCTTGGCCAAAGAATTCCTTTGGGCCGCAACATGTACGCTTATCTGCGCCTTCAACACTTGGCATTCAGAACTAAGTTGCCCGACCTCGCCCCAAAGGCACTCGAACGCTTCTATCTTTCCCTGCAGCTGAAGCACCAAAGTATTAGTTCCTAAAATCCAGAAAGGAAGCACGTATCTCTTCAGGGTAAGGGTTACCTGACGCTCGAGATTTCTTTCACAATTCTGACTCCGATGCATCTCCACCCGAAGATGTATCAACTCTTTTGTCTTTTTATTGCAAAGAAGCTTTAGATATTTTTCCTTACCCAAAGCTTCCCGCAACCGGGTCACACAGTGAAGCAGTTCGAACTTGAGTTTGTCAAAACCTACAAACAAGAAACTTCAGTTCAAAGAATGACGATTCATAGCTAAAAAGCCAGCAAGGCCAATCAAAACTCACCTCGAAACAGAGCCGATGGGCCTCCTTAAAAGTTGAACATGCATCTACTGTCCTGGCCCCATCGTCTCCAATTGAACCGCTCTCAATAGGGGTATGCCCACTCGAAACCTCACTTGGTCCGGGCAACCTCTGGTCTCGAGCATTCCTCGAAGTACCTTCAAGGGAAGAAGCAGACGATGGTGGAGGAATCTTTCTCTTTCTCTTTCTCTCTCGGGGAACCTCCTCTTCAAATTATAGGTCTCAGGCCTGACAGAATCGGCAGCCTCGAAAGGGCCCCCAACTCGAGCCGTAGATAAAGAATCATCCTCACGAGGAGAGTTGATGCTCGCAGAATGACCGACGTATATAAAACTCTCCTCTGCAACGCCATCTCCTTTATGTCTCCAAGAAGGCCTCGCCTCATTTAGAATGTCCTCATTTATAAAGGATCTTTCTCGCTTATTGTCCTCCCTCGGGCCTTCCCTCTCCTCAAAGGGGCACGATCTCATTTCGAAAAACCCACCAACACCTGCGGTGGCAAAGTTAGTACGCACAAAAGGAAACGTTCATCAAAAGGGATACCACATGGCTCATACCATGGTGTTTTGTTTCCCATGTTCCCTTTGAGAGATCACGCCACTTGTGTTCGTCATATGTTGAGGAAGCGGCCAACCTCCGAGTCCAGTCCGCAAGATCGGGGACCTACCCCGGCACCCCTGGGACCGCTGAAAAAGAGAAAAAGGAACACTCTTATAAATCGATAAGAACAAAAGACACTAAGGTGCGGCATGGCACTTACATTTGAAGTTCCATTTTTCGGGAAATGGAAGGAACTCCTCTAGAATGATATCGACAGTACTCACTCGAACAAACCGACTCATCCATCCTCCGTTTCGGTCCTCATCATCACTGGCAAAGAAAGGCCTGGTGGACTGGTGTCATAATGCAATCAAGCCTCGACAATGTTGAGGTCAATTTAATCTAATAAGGTGGCTGAGGGTGAATTCGAGCTCAGCCTTTTCAGTAAAATACCTCATCATCAGCACTATCCGCCAAAAGGTCTGATGAATCTTTGCCAGGTGACTCGGTACCTTTTGCAGAATTGGAGCACAAGTTGGTCGAGGGGGCCTAATGTAAACGGGTACGTATATACGGTCAAGAATCCCTCTACATAAGTCATGACATTCTCATCTCAAAAGGGTATTTGCAGCATCACATTTCCCCCCCAGCCAGAGTCTCTCCTCACGGCCTCGAGGTGGTTTTCTTCTATCAATCGGACGAACCTCGAAGCATGCTCTCGATGGCCCGGGGCATCGAAGGGTTTCTCTAATGCAAAGTCTTTCTTTGGAACGAAGCAGTACGAGGTCAGCTCACCATACGCTGGCGGTGTACCACCGGCCAGGCTAGGAGTAGAAGAAGAATTTCCCTTTTCTTAGGGAACAGATTCGGGCACGGCATCCATAGCTACTCAAGCGGAGATAAATAGGAAGGAACGAAAGCAGTTTTTGCAAAATAGAAAAGGGGTGAGAAAGTTGAAAGGAAAGCTAAGTTTTTGCAAAGATACAAGAGTTAGAATGAAGAAGAAGAAAGAATATATATAGAGCGAAAGGAGGCTAACCAACTACTTTGAAGGCCATTCAATTTCTGGCAAAGTCGTCATAACGTTTGGGGAAGTGTACCGCTGGGGCCACCTCGGTCACTTCATGTTCACGTCACATAAATGATACCGTCATATGATATTCGAGGGATCGAATCTCACATGCCGACCTAGCCTCGAGAAGGTGTCCGATCTCGAGGGGATCTACTATTTCAAGTGCGAATTCTGAGGAGCTAGGAATCGAAGCATACAAGTTAATTATTGCGTAAGTATTACAGGACAAAGTTTACGCGATACATGACAAAAGATATTCTATTTCAAAAAATATACTTACAGAGTTGTTCTTTACAAAAAAAATCCCCCAAAAGGTCCCATATAAAGAAAAAGGAAAAAACAAAAAATGAAGAAAATCTACTCTTCGCCTTAGTTGTTGTCCGATCCACTTTCAGAGCCCTCATCTGATGTACTCGGCATTGCCAACTCCTCCTCCAGGGCCCTGGTCTCTTCGATCTCGGCAGATAGATCGACGCCCTTGGCGCTCACCTCCTTGAGGCTTGCCTCCTGGCTTGTGCACGGGCATAAGCAATTGCCCGAGCCAGCTTCAGCTCGGCCTTCTCGGATATCTCCCTGGCCCGATCATTCGCAACAACAACGTCTCTCTTGTATGAGGAGACGTATTCATTAGCCTCAGACTTGGTTGCATATAGTGCAACATCCTCCTCCTGATAACCTTAGAGAAGAACTTGAACCGAGGATAGCTCCACCCGAAGCACCTCCCTCTCCGAAGTCGCGGCGTCATTCAGCCGAGCCAGCTCTAGGATTTCGGCGTCCTTGGCCGCAACCTCCTCTCGAAGCCGCTCCACCAGAGCGTCCTTCTGCCTAATCTGAAAAGCAAAAAGTAGGTCAATCAACACCAAGCATTGCAACTAAAGATAAAAATGTGGGTACCGACATACTTGCTCGGAGAAGTCGGCCCTCTCCCAAAGTGATCTCTCCGAGCTTGCTCGAAGGTTGGTCAATTCCTCCTCCTTTCGAGCGCATAAAGCCTCCAGCTAGACCGACTCCGACATAAGCTTCTCAAGCTCCTCTCCATGATGAGTCAACTCATCTTGCATCTTGGAGAAGGCTTGGTCATACAGCTTCTTGACCTACAACACAGAGAAGGGAAATTAGAAAACAAGAATAGAAAATCAGCGAATAGCATATTGTTTCTCAAATGCCAACTGCTTTTGGAGCCTCTCGGCTTCCTCGAAGAAACAGGGGCATTAACATAGTTCTCCTCATCTAATACCTCGAAGTAGTCTTTAACTCCATCATCCTCTCTACAAGAAGTCTCTAGACCGGGAGCATCCCCTATCTCCCCTGGAGAAAATGACGGGCCCAAATGAAGTCCCCCAGCAATATCAGCCTCCATCGAGGCTTCTTCCCGACCTCGAAAAGCTCCAGTAGCAAGCCCTCCAAGCTCCTCGACACGGACTGAGCCATGTCCGATGAGCGTATCGGGGACTGTTCCAAAACCCTCCTCGAGGGTATCCTTTACAAATAGTGGGTCTGCATCGGCTGCCTCTAACTCATCGGGCGACTGCCCAACAGCTCTCGAAACCTCAGTGCTTCGTTTTGCCTTTTGTACCAAAGGGAAGGCATCATCGCTTTCTTCCTCGTCCTCCAGGCTCTCAGCGGCCGTCGAAGACAAGACCGTGGCATCGGTCCTAGGCTTCCAAACCTTTGGCCTTTTTGATTTTGGAGACTCCGCTGAGGCCTCTTTCTTCCTTTTCTATCCTTGGTGGTCTTCGGGGCCTCTTCCTCACCAGGTGGGGGCGGCCTCATCAACACGCCTTCACCGAATCCTGCACAAACATGTTATGTCAAAAAACATCACCATCAAAAGTTCGTATGAAGAATGAAAAAATAATAGCAGTAAGAGTGTACCATGGTTCTTAGCCTGCCATTGTGTTTTTGCCAGCTCATGCCATACGCGTTTGTTGTATGAAGTATAAACGTTTGATCCACCCCGGCAGGTCCTGAACTGCGCCAGGAAACCAAACTGCACAATTAGAAGAAAATCAGTCAAAAGAGAAAGAGACAGCAATACATGCTCAATTCAGGGGTACTTACGTTTCATATTCCATTCCTCCGGGAATGGCATTCTGTCAGCGGGGATGATGTCCGAAGTTTTAAGTCTAAGAAATTGGCTCATCCATCCCCGATATCTACCCTCGTCGATGCAGGTGAGGAACACCTTAGTGGATTGGTAGTGCAGTTTAATAAGCTCCCCCCCCCCGGAAGAGTCGAGGGCTGTACAATCTGATCAAATGGTCGAGGGTGAAAGTCATTCCCTCGACCATGTTGGTGATATGTCGAAACATATATACAATCCTCCAAAACTAAGAATAGATCTGACCGAGTGTCGCTCGGTATTAATGGAAAAAATCAAGAATCACCGGGTCAATTGGTGGATAATAAGAATCGACGGGGCCTAAGATGAAGGGGTATGTATATACACTGAGAAAGCCAGCCTTGTGTGTGACTATGCTTTCGTCAGCCGTAGGGATCTCTGCTCGAATCGCATCCCCCCCAGCGGCAGTCAGGTTTTACCCTCTCTATATCTGATACTACATTTATGTATCGGGACATGGGCTCTCATCAACCCGATGTAGAAGTGGTTTTTTCTATTGTGAAGTCAGAAATGGTGTCGAAAGGGCCAGGGATTCATTGCTCGATGGTAGGAGGAATTTTCGACTTTCCCTTATACGGGTGTGATGTAGAAGCAGCTCCCTCCTTTTGTGGGAACATTTTGGAAGTTTTTTCCAAGATAACTATCGAGTTTTGAAGTGAGACGACGAAAAAACATGCACAGGCAGAAGATAAGAATGGGAAGCACTTAGTTAAAATTTGAAGGTTTAGAGAAGATGAAGAAGATGCAATTGAAAAGGCAAGTGATTGTAGTATTTATAGAGGCCTTTAGGGCATGCTTGAAGCATAAGATTCAAACCTATGACGGTCCATGGGCTTCTCGAGAATTATGTTGACCGCAACCTCTGCGCAGCTTTTCATGTCACGTCATTTAATGCTCTGAAGGGACTGACGTCATAATAGGAGTGTCGAGGAGGCAAAAGGTCAAGACCATTTCATATATCTTCATTCTAAGAAACGCGGGGACTATCTGTATACGGCTAAAATCGGAGAGCCCTATTTTAGGGTCATTTCAACACTTAGAAAGGCTCGAAGGTTCAAGTTTTTGGCATCGAAGGGGCATATCGAAGGTCCTCGACCTCGAGGCAGTGAATATTGAAGGTCCTCAACCTCGAGGCAGCACAAATTGAAGGTCAACATGGAAAGGCAAAAAAATTCCCAAAGGGCACGTGGTTAAAGCTGATAAAATACACAAAATAGTGCAAGCCCGTACTGTGGCATTAAATGGTTATACCAGTCATATCTCTTTGAATTAATTACACATGTACTATGTTGGGATTCCTCCTCATATATAAAGGGGAACCTTGTCACTTTGTAACACATATGATATTCAATACAAGAACAAGAACATCCTCTGCTCTCTAACTAAAACATTCTCTACAATTGCTTCATTGATTTATTGTGTTCTTGAATTATTCTTCATTTATTACTTATTATTGATCATAAAATAGGCCATTCTTAAGGCATTTAATATTGTTATATTGTTATCGAAAACCCCTAGTCAGACTTCTATATCTTGACCTCGAGGCCCTTCCGACCACCCTCGAGACCAGTCTCTCTGTTACCTGGTTTGTGTAATATCGTTTCCTTTTTCTCTTATTTCATTTTTCTCGCTTCACACTCAGCATCTACTGCCTAAACAACCGGTTGTTCAAATCCCGGGCGGGCACGATCTGGTCGAGCAATCCGGTTTTTTAGGCAGTAGATGCTGAGTGTGAAGCGAGAAAAATGAAATAAGAGAAAAAGGAAATCTGAGTAGCTCGTCCAACATAATATGTCAAGGGTGGTAAAGCAACTCGGATTGCTCGACCAGATCGTGCCCGCTTCTCGAGTCCTCAACGGATTCAACATGGCAAGAAAGACAATGAAAGGGGAAATCATCCTCCCAGTCAACGTGGTCGGTACAATCCAAGATACCAAGTTTCATGTCACCGAAGGTGACATGAGATACAATGCTTTGCTTGGAAGGCCATGGGTCCACAGTATGAGGGCGGTGCCATCAACCCTTCATCAAATGTATATTTGTACCAAGTAATCGAAGGATAATCTTTTATCATCAAAACACTTCGCGCTTCAAAGAAGTTTGTTATTTTCACAAGAAACGGCTCCAAGGCCATAAATTTCCCGAACACTCGGGGACTGACATCAAAAACTCGAAGCTTTAAGACCTTAGGACCGGAAACTTCGAGCTCATAAGCCCTCAATGAGGCGATATCAAATCTGTAAGACCTTAAAAAGGCATAACCCCGACTCGGGGACTGTCCTCGATAGTTGGCTCATCGAGCTATCAAACTTGAAACCATAAGACCTCAATCAGGCAACTTCAAGTTCATAAGCCCTCCATGAGGCACCAATGTAAGCCCTCCACGAGGCAATATCAACAATGTAATACCTCCACGGGGCAATATCAACAACATAAGACCTCCATGAGGCAATATCAACAACGTAAGCCCTCCACGACGCAATATTAACAATGTAAGCCCTCCACGAGGCAATATCAACAACGTAATCCCTCCACGAGGTAATATCAACATCGTAAGCCCTCCACAAGGCACTATCAACACTGTAAGCCCTCCACAAGGCAATATTAACAATGTAAGACCTCCATGAGGCAATATTAACAATGTAAGACCTCTACGAGGCAACATCAAGTTTATAAGCCCTCAATGAGGCAATATCGCATCTGTAAGACCTCAACGAGGCATGTTCAAATTCATAAGCCCTCCATGAGGCGCCAATGTAAGCCCTCTATGAGGCAATATCAACAATGTAAGGCCTCCATGAGGCAATATCAACAATGTAAGACCTCCATGAGGCAACATCAAGTTTATAAGACCTCAATGAGGAAACATCAAAAAGTTTGCTATTTTCACAAGGAACAGATCCAAATCCAAAAACTTCAATGTCCCGGGGACTGTCATCGACAGTCACCCCATCGAGCCATCAAAAACTCGAAGCCATAAGACCTCAGGGCCGGCAACATCAAACTCATAAGCCCTCAATGAGGCAACATCAAATTTGTAAGATCTCAACGAGGCATGTTCAAATTTATAAGCCCTCAATGAGGCAACATCGAAAACTCGAAGCCATATGACCTCAAGACCGGCAACTTCGAGCTCATAAGCCCTCAATAAGTCAATATCAAACCTGTAAGACCTCAAGAAAGGCATGTAAAAACCTATAAGACCTCAAGCAAGGCATGTATAAAGTTGTAAGACCTTAAAAAGGCATAATCTCGATATCAAAGTCAAGGCTATATATCGAACTTGTAAGACCCCTAAAAAGGCATACCCTCAATATAGACGCCGAGGCTATCTCACTCGGGGACTAAAAGGCTAAGGACAAACACAATGACCACGGTCATAAGGCTCCATCCAAACTAACACGACTCGGAGACGTCCGACCGTCGCCATAAAGTCACAGGCCTTGAAATACTTCAAAAATACTTTGAAAAGAACCGGTTAATCAGGCTACCCTCGGCATAAGCAAAAGAGTTTTGATCATATCAGCCCCAAACAATGAAAAGGCTTCGAAACAATCAGCCTTCGAGCGAAACCTCCGAGGTGCTCATTTATCATCACATAACGGCTCATAATCGAGGTTCTTTCGAGCCGTCAAAGAGTCAGACAAACACAAAAACTTCAAAAAGTCTTTAACGAGGGAAAACTATAGCCATATTAGAGGTCGTACCGACCTGATGCGTAAGAGCATAAACTCCAGCCACACTAAAGGTCGTACCGACCCAATGCGTAAGAGCCTAAGCGCCAGCCACACTAAAGGACATAGACCCAATGCATAAGAGCCTAATCGCCAACCATATTAAAGGTCGTACCGACCAAACGAGTAAGATCCTAAGCGCCAGCCTAAAGAGCCTCAAGGCCGATTTAAAAAATCTAAGGGTCAATGAGCTCGTGTCGAAACCCGACTCGGGGACTAAGCCCCTAAACGGTTAACTAAAGCGCTTAAGATCCAATTCGTAAGAGCTTACGGGCCAGCCTAAAAAGTCTCAGGGCCTATATATATATATATATATATATATATATATATATGATTTGCTTGTGTTTGTCTTTCTTTTTGTTTTGAATTTCGATGCTTGTCAATAATTAGCCTGATGAATTGGACTTCAAATATACATTTAGAATGCTCCCACATGAGTTTTATACAGAGGACAAGAAAGAAAAGCCTAGTCTACTCTCGGGACCAGCTCCCTCGACAGCCCCTCGGACCAGCTCCCTCTGTGGCCTTCAAATATCAGCATCGGCATCAGAAGAAAGGAAAAACTTGGTATCGATCTCATCCGCCTTGGCCTGCTTTATCTCCTTCGAGAGATCAAAGCCCCTACCATAAATCTCTTCGAGGGTCTCCCTCCGAGATCTGCATGGGGCATACTCATTGCTCCTCATTTCTCTGTCAAAGTCTCTACTCAGCTCAGCCTGAGCATCGGAAGCATCTTTCAAGTAAACGGCCACTTTCTTATCGTCCTTTGCTTGAACTTCTTCGGCTTCAGCCCGGGCGTCCACGACCTCGGCCTTCATCTTCAAAAGATCAGTCTCGAGCTTGGTAATCCTGCCCGTCTAAATCGATCTACTTTCTCGAGCATTGTAGAGTTGTACCTCAAGGGCAGAAGCCTTGGCCAAAGCATTCCTCTAGGCCGCAGCATGAACACCTATATGTGCCTTCAATGCATTACATTCGAAATTGACCTGTACGACTTTGCCCCAGAGGCGTTCAAGCGATTCCGTCTTTCTCTGCAACTAAAATATCAAACATTATCTCTCGAAGATGGGAAAAGAGACATGTACCCCCCTCAAAATAAGGATTACCTGTTTCTCGATATTGCTTTCGTAATCTCGGCTTCGATTCATCTCTGATCGAAGATATATCAACTCTCTTATCTTCTTATCACAAAGAAGCCTGAGATATTTCTCCTTGCCCAAGGTTTCCCGCAACTTGGCCTCACAGCGGAGCATCTCGGACTTGAGACTGTCAAAAGCCTACAAAAAAGAAGCTTCAGTTCAAAAGATGAAAATACAAAGCTGAAAAATCAACAAAGTCAACCAAAACTCACCACGAAACAGAGCCGCTGAGCCTCCTCAAAAGTTGAGCGTGCGTCTACTGGCCTGGTCTCATCGGCCCCAGTTGAACCGCTCTCGGTGAGGATATGATCGCTCGAGATCCCACTTGATTTAGGCAGCCTCTGGACCCGAATGTCCCTCAAAGTACCTTCGAGGGGGGAAGTAGACGGTGGTAAAGGACTCTTGCTCTTTCCCTCTCGTGGAACCTCTCCCTCGAGGCTATAGGTCTCAGAACCAGCAGGTTCGGCAACCTCGGGAGGCCCCTTGGTTTGAGCCATTGATGCAGAAAAATTCTTCTCATGAGTATTGATATCCACAGAATAACCGACGTATATAAGGTCCTCTTCGGCGGCGGCATCTTTTTTGTTCCCCGGGGCAGTCCCTGCCTCGTTATGAATGTCCTCATCATTCGAGTACCTTTTCCACTTATTATCCTCCCTCGGCTCTGAAGCCGACAGTCCTTCCCCCTCCTCGAGGGGGCATGGTCTCATCTCGGGGAATCTACCAACCCCTACGGTGACAGAGTTAATACACATAAAGGAAAGCATTCCTCAAAGGTAAATCACATGACACATACCGTGGTGCTTTGCTTTCCATCTGCCATTCGATAGATCTCACCACTTGCGTTCATCATAGGACGAGGAAGCTGCCAGCCTTCGAGTCCAGTCTGCAAGATCGGGGATCTCTTACAGCATCCACGGAACCGCTGAGAAAGAGAAAAAGAAGCATTCTTATAAATCATCAAGAGCAAAGGGCACTAAGGTACGATGTAGTACTTACGTTTGAAGTTTCATTTTTCGGGGAACAGCAGGAATGATGTCGACGGTCCTCACTCGGACAAATCAACTCATCCATCCTCGTTTCTGGTCCTCATCGTCACTGGCAATAAAAGGCTTGGTGGATCAGCATCATAACGCAATCAGGCCTCGACAATGCAGAGGCTGATATAATCTGATAAGGTGGCTAAGGGTAAACTCGAGCTCGGACTTTTCAGTGAATAACCTTATCATCAGAATTATACGCCAGAAGGACGGATGAATCTGAGCCAAAGTGACTCGATACCTTTTACAGAATTCGAGCATAAGGCGATTGAGGGGGGCCAACATAAATGGGTACGTGTACACGTTCAGGAATCCTTCTACATAGGCCATAATATTCTCTTCTCGGAAAGGTATCTACAGCATCACATTCTCTCCACATCCACAATCTCTCCTCACAGCCTCGAGTTGATTCTCCTCTATCGATCGAATAAACCTCGACGTATGCTCTCGATGGCTCGGAGCATCGAAGGGATTCTCTAGTGCAAAGTCTTTCTTTCAAGAAAAACAACTCGAGGTTAACTCGCCATACGCCATCGGTGTACCACCGGCCGATCAAGAAGCAGAGGGAGAGTTTCCCTCTTCTTGGTCAGCGGATTTGAGCACGACATCCATAACTATTCCAGTAAAGATAAAGAGGAAGAAAGCTCAAGTAAAAGCTTTGAACCAAAGAAGATCTGAGATAAGGAAGAGAACTTTAAAGAGAAAACTAGTTTTGCAAGCTGAAAAACCTAAAAGCGAGCATATATATAGAACAAGTTACGACTATTCATCTACTTGGAGGACCAATTAATTCTGGAAAAGTCATTATAACTTTTGGGGAAGTGTACCGGCGGGGCCACCTCAGTCACTTCACGGTCATGTCATATGAATAGCGCTGTCATACAACGTTTGAGGGATCAAAACCCCCATATCAACCTAGCCTCGAGAAGGTGTCCGATCTCGAGGATCTTTGTTACTACAGGTACGGGATCCAAAGATCTAAATTCAAATCTCGAAGGTCGACTTTTTCATAAACATCACAGGGCAAAGTTTGAAGATATGAAACGAAAAGATCTTTTGCATTCCAAAAAATATAGTTACAAGGGTATTTTACAAAGCTCCCCCGAGGATCCCATGTACAAAAAAAGAAAAAGAAAAATAGTAAGTAAATCTACTCTTCGCCTTCACTATTTCCCGAGTCGCTTCCAGAGCCCTCATCTGAAGTAGTTAAGATTGTTGATTCTTCCTCCAAGGCCCTGGCTTCTTCAATCTCGGCAGAGAGATCGACACCTTTGGCGCTCGCTTCCTCGAAGGCTTGCCTCCTAGATTGCAAACGAGCATGAGCAATAGCCCGACCCAGTTTTAGCTCGTCCTTTTTCGGATATCTCCCTGTCCCGATCATTTGTGGTGGCATCATCCCTTTTTTATGAAGAAACAAATTCATCAGCCTCAGACTTGGCCGCGGATAATGTAGCAGCCTCCTCCTGAGCACCTCGAAGAAGGCCCTGAGTCGAGGATAGCTCTTCCCGAAATATTTCCCTCTCTGAGGTCACAACATCATTCAGCCGCATCAGCTCGAGGATCTCGGCGTCCTTGGCCACGACCTCCTCCCGAAGTTGCCCCACTAGGACATCCTTTTGCCCAATATGCAAATAGAGAAGACAAGCTAATTAGCGCCAATTGTGGCAATAAAAGACAAGTTCATGGGTATCATATTACCTGCTCGATGAAGTCAGTCCTCTCTTGGAACGCTCTCTCTAAGTGTGCCTGGAGTTCGACCATCTCCTCCTCTTTTCGAGCATGCAGAGCTTTCAGCTCGTTTAGCTCCGATGTAAGCTTCTCGAGCTCCTCCTCACGGAAAGTCAGCTCATCATGTAGCTTGGAGAAAGATTGGTCATACAACTTCTTGACCTACAACACAAAGGAAAAAAGTTAGATAAACAAGAGTAAAAACTTGAAGCACAAATAGTATGTCAAAAAGATCACTTGCTTTTGAAGCTTCTCAGCCTCCTCGAGAGTGACGTGGGTATCAAGATCGGCTTCCTCCTCGACACCAGTGAAATAATCTCTGAACGTTCATCCTCTCCCTGAGAGGTCACCACATCGGTAGCACCCGTGTTCTGGGCATCCTTTATCTCCCCTGGAGAAAATGACGGGCCCAATTGAAAGCCGCTTACGGCATCAACTTCCATCGGGACTTCTTCTCGCCCCTGAAGAATGTCGAAATCAGGCGCTCCGAACTTGCCAACACGTACTTTACCATGTCCAACGAGTGGCTCGAGGACTACGCCCAAACCCTCTTCAAGGGTCTCATCAGCACAAGGTGGGGCCGCTTCTGCCACCTCCATCTCGGCAGTCGTCTGCCCAAAAATTGTCGAAGCATCAACACTTTGGTTTACCCTTTGTACCAAAGGACAGGTATCATCATCTTCTTCCTCGCCACGCAGGCTCTCAGCGGCCATCGAGTTTAGGACCGTAGCATCGTTCTTGGGCTTCCGAGCGTTTTCTCTCTTGGACTTCGGAGACTCCGTCAGTGTCTCCTTCTTCCTTTTCTTATCCTTGGCGGTTTTCGAAGCCTATTCTTCACTAGAAGAAGGCAGTCTCATCGACACGCCTTCCCCCAGACTTGCACAGGCATGATGTATCAAACTCACCACCATAGAGAATACTTACAAAAAATGAGGAAATGACAATAATAAAAGCATACTGTGGTTTTTGTCCTATCACCGCATTTTGGCCAAATTGCGCCAAACACGCTTGTTGTATGGAAAAGCAGAGTCCAAAAGTTTGATCCATCCCGGAAGGTCCTGGACCCCATCGGGGAAACAAACGGTGTCTACACAATCAGAAGAAAATCAATCAAATGAGAAGGAGGTTAGATCAGAAGAAGAAAAAGAGGTGGTAAAACATACTCGATGTGGGAATACTTACGCTTCATGTTCCATTCCTCTGGGAATAGAATTCTATCAGCAGGGATGACGTCCGAGTTTCTGACTCTAACAAATCGGCTCATCCATCCCCGGTCTTTGTCCTCGTCGATGCAAGCAAAGAACGCCTTGGCAGATCGATGGTGTAGCTTGATTAAACCCCCTCGGAAGAGACAATGGCTATACAATCTGATCAAGTGATCGAAGGTGAAAGTCATTTCCTCGACCATGTTGGAGATATATCGAATCATATATACAATCCTCTAGAACGAGGGAATAATATGACCGAGTGTCACTCGGTACTGACGACAGAAGTCGAGAATCACCGGATCTATCGGTGGAGAAAAAGAATCTACGGGGCCTAAAGTGAAAGGGTATGTATATACGTTGAGGAAGCCAGCTTTATATGTGACTATACTTTCCTCAACTGTAGGGATTTTTACTTAAACCACTTCCCCTCACCGAAAACCTGCCTTTACCTTCTTCACCTCGTTTAACGACCCGATCGGTCATTTTGTGAGATTAGCCCCGTTTCTCTCATTTCTACTTTATCATATATTTCTTAGCCTGTTTATGTTGTGTTGGGTCGGATGGTTTGGGTTCGGAGTGGTCGTGGTGAGAATTGAGACACTTAGTCTCTTAAATTAGCTTGATAGTTGAAAAGGTCAACTGGAGTTGACTTATTGGTAAACAACCTCGGAATGCGGATTTTATGGAACAGATAGCTTTGTAGGTAATTTGGGACTTAGGAGTGTGTTCGGAATGAAGTTTTGATGTCCGATGTAGAATTAGGCTTGAATTGGCGAAGGTTAGATTTTGGCGATTTTCGGTCGGCAGTGGAAAATAGGCTATAGGGGTCGGAATGGAATTCTGACAGTTGGAGTAGGTTCATAATGTCATTTTGGATATGTGTGCAAATTTGCAGATCAATTGGATGTGTTTTGGTTTATTTCGGCATCATTGGCGAAATTTAGAAGTTTCAAAGCTCATAGGTTTGAATTTGATGTAATTTTGATGTTTTCGTATTGTTTTTGGTATTTCGAAGGCTCGACTAAGTTTGAATGATGCTATGGGGTGTGTTGGTATGTTTGGTTGGGGCCCCGAGGGGCTCGGGATTGATTTCGGATGGTTGGCGGAGGTTTGAACTTAGGAAATTTGCAGCAAATAGCTACTGGTGTGGTCGCACCTGCGGATGGGCAGCCGCAGGTGCGACGCTGCAGGTGCGAAGGTCCATGTGCAGGTGCGAAAAGAGGCTAGGCAGAAGGAGTCCGCATGTGTGAAGAGTTGGTTGCACCTCCGAAGCCGCAGGTGCGAAAAAGGGACCGCAGGTGCAAGAATTGGACTGTTAGTGGGTTTTCACAGGTGCGCACCTGGGACCAAAGGTGCGGGTCCGCAGGTACGGATTAACTGGGCAGAACAGTATAAAAGAGTGCCTCCGTAGAATTTTGGTTATTCTTCCATTTTTTCATGCGGGTGGAGCTTGTTTGAGAGCTAATTGAAGAAAGAATTCGAGGGTCTTCAGTGGAGGTAAGTTCCCGGGTTATAAAACTCGTTTCTATGCTATTTTGTATGGATTAGGCTTGTAATTTGAAGAATTAAAGTGGAAAAAGTTGGGAATAATGAGGAGGAAGATTGGAAATTCTTTTGGTGATTTGAGTGGGCAATTATGGTCCAATTGTGGAGTTTTTGGTATGTATAGAATCGTGGGAGGATGAGGTTTCTAGTGATGTAAATTTTATTGAATTCTGAGACGTGGGTCCGGGGCTCGGATTTGGCCGAATTTCGAGAATTGTGTTAAACTTTATATCTTTCGATTGGGTCTTGTTCCGTTCGCGTATATTGATGATGTTAATCTGATTTTGGTTAGATTCGGAGCATTTGGGAGCCAATTCGAGGGGCAAGCGCATCGCGAAGTAGCTTTTGGGCTGTTTTGAGGTAAGTAACGATTGTAACTCTAAACCTGAGGGTATGACACCCCGTTATTTGATATTGTGTTGATAAATGAGGTGACACACATGCTAGGTGACGAGCTAGGGGGCGTGCATCGATAGGGATTGTGACTCGATCCATCCCGTAGCGACTATTAAGCCGTGTATTCAATTTTAAACCTCACGACATCCTGTCTTTTAGAAGTTTATACTTGTTATAGGTTGTGATCCATGTTTGGGGCCTTGTGCCGACCTGTTTAGACCCTCAGGGGTACTTTTATACTATTCTACCACTATCCTGTTAGTAAATTGTGAACTCAGTCATTGTTTCCTAATTGTTGTTATTTTTACTATTATCACACTGCTTTGAAAACTCTGAAAGGTATTTTGGGTTGAGTCCCGTAAGTCGAGATAAATTGCCCAAGTGGCTTGTGAGGGTGACTGAGTCAGGCCGAGAGCCGAGTATGTGAGGATAGTTATGGGACGGGCTGCATGCCGCAGCAACATATGTGTTATATATTATATGTGGGTCGGGCTGCACGCCGCAGCAATATATGTTATATATGGATCGGGTTGCACGTCGCAGCAATATACATATTGGATTGGGTTGCACGCCACAGCAGGTATAGCGCTTGGGCTAAAGGAGCCCCTCCAGGAGTCTGTACACCCCCAGTGAGCACAGTCGACTATTATATGGATCGGGCTGCACGCCGCAGTATAAATATATGTTATATATATGGATCGGACTGCACACCACAGCAGTATAAATATATATATGTATGTATAAATATAGTGGAGCGGGCTACCCGCCGCAGCAGTTGTGTGTGTTCATGGTACTTGCTGAGTACGAGTGTTAAGTGAGAGCATGAGATACTGATAGTGGAGTCACGAGTGACCGAGAGGCTTTATTGTGAGTGATATTGTGCCCGATGGGCTTATATTTTATGAAAATGTTGTTTTTCACTCTTCTTTACACTGAGCCTCTGATAATAAATGTTGGATAAAAGTTTTCCTACGAGATTTTTAAATGGAAACCGGAGTTTTTATGAAATATTCGGAATTGTAGATTTCTGACTTGATTTATTCATTTCCACTGTTATTCATTATATGGATTTACATGATTTAAATTGCTCATCACTACACTCAAGTTTTTAGTTACATCAATTACTTACTGAGTTGACGTACTCACGTTACTCTCTGCACCTCTGTGTGCAGATCCAGGTTCCGGACCATCTCACTAGTTGATTTCCAGACGAGCTTGGAGTTTTTTGAGGATTGAGGTAGCTGCTCAGCGTCCCCAGCTCACCTCATTTCCTTCCTTCAGATTATAGTTTCTTTTGGTCTTTTGTACCTCAGACTTTGTTGTAGCAAGTCACTGTTGTACATTGTATTTTCAGTCTTAGATGATCATGACAATTGACTCCGGGTTTTGGGGAAGTGTGTATTTGTTTATCTCTTTCTGATATTTTATTAAAATCTGCTAAATTTTGGTGAAATTATGGGATATATTGATAATCTGAAATAGTTGGCTATCCTGGTTCCATGATAGGAGCCATCACGGCCGGCTTTGGATTTGGGGTCGTGACAAGTTGGTATCAGAGCCTAGGTTACATAGGACTCAACGGTCATTAGCAGGTTTAATAGAGTCTTGCGGATCGATATGGAGACGTTTGTACTTATCTTCGAGAAGCTACAGAACCCTTAAGAACAATCTCATTTTTCTTGAATTCTGTCGTGCCATTTGATTGGTTCTGGAAGTCTAAACTTCTGTTGTTTCATTCTCTCATAGATGGTGAGGATCGCGCCACCGATCAGGTAGATCAGCCACCAGCTAGACCAGCGAGGGGCCGAGGCCGTGGTAGAGGTAGAGGCCAGCCCGTGCAGCAGCCAGGGAAGTGCCAGTTGATCCCCCTACTGTTTAGGGTCAGATTCCTGCCACAGATACTCCAGCGGGGCAGGCTTAGGCACCGGCAGTGCCTATTGTTATTCCAAATCTTCAGGAGGCCTTGGCCCAGATCTTGACGGTATGTACCACCCTTGCTCAGGCAGTTGCTGCTACTTCTCAGGCCGGGGGAGGCAGTCAGACTCCAGTTGCCCGGATACCTGAGCAGGCTACTTAGGGCCATCAAACACCGGGGGCGGTTCCAGCCCAGTCGGTTGCTCCAGTTCAGGACTTCGTGGTCCTAGCTATGCAAGATGATGAGCAGCGTAGGATGGAGAGGTTTAGTAGACTACAACCTCCGATATTTAGTGGTGCTGAGGGTGAGGATGCCAGGGGTTTTCTAGATAAGTGTTAGAGGATGCTGCGTACTGCTGGGATTTTGGAGACCAGTGGGTTCTCTGGTGCTTCCTTCACTTGGTGGGAGTCTTTTGAGAGGCGTAGGCATGTTGGTTCAGCACCCCTTACCTGGCAGCAATTCCCCACTATCTTCTTCTAGAAGTATGTACCCTAGTCTCACCGGGAGGAGCAGCGAAGGCATTTTGAGCAGCTGCGTCAGGGGGAGCTATTAGTGACGCAGTACGAGAGATGCGATTTTTGGAGCTGGCTCGTCATGCCACCGAGTTGGTCCCTACTGATAGGGAGAGGATTAGGAGGTTTATAGATGGCCTTACTTATCAGCTTCGCTTTTTCATGACCTCGGAGAGAGTATCAGATGCTACATTCGAGCAGGTTGTTGATATTTCTCGAGATATTGAGTCGGCTCGCCACCAGGAGCGGGTAGAGAGGGAGGCCAAGAGGCCTCGTGAATCGGGTGGTTCTAGTGGTGCTCCTTCCAGGGGGCAGTTTCAGCATGGTAGAGGTCATTCATTCAGGCCTCCTCGATCAGGCCGCCCAGCCTATGGAGGTGCATCTTCGGGGCATGGTCCCCGCGGTTTTCAGCCAGGCCATTCTTCATTCGGTGCCCTTCCAGTCCAGAGTGCAGCTCGAGCACCATTAGCTCAGGGTTCTTCTATGCATGGTTCTCTTAGTGGTCATTCTGGTTCCAGGGGTTCCTTCCTGTCCCAGTCTCCAACTCTATGGAGATGTTATGAGTGTGGAGAGTTTGGGCATATGAGGAGGCAGTGTCCTCATCTTCTTGGAGGTCCATCTCAGCTGAGGAGCCAGCCTTCGACTTCAGCTCCAGTTACATCACCACCCACCCAGGCAGCCAGGGGTGGTAGTCAGTGAGCTAGAGGCCACCCTAGAGGGGGAGGTAGAGCAGGTGGAGGTCAGGCCCGTATATATGCCTTTCCAGCCAGGCCAGATGCTATGGCCTCTGATGTAGTGATCGTAGGTATTGTCTCAGTCTGTTGTCGAGATGTTTTGGCTTTATTTGACCCTGGTTCTACATATTCCTATGTTTCTTCATATTTTGCCCATTTTCTAGATATGCCTCGTGAGTCTTTAGTTACATCTGTTCATGTGTCGACTCCGGTGGGTGATACTGTTATTGTGGAACGTGTGTATCGATCGTGTGTGATATCTATTAGGGGTCTGGAGACCCGAATGGACCTACTGTTACTCAGCATGGTTGATTTTGATGTGATATTAGGCATGGACTGGTTGTCTTCGTGTCATGCCGTTCTTGATTGTAACGCTAAGACCATGACCTTAGCTATGCCGGGATGTCCAAGGGCTGTGTGGAGAGATTCTTCTGATTATGTGCCTAGCAGGGTGATTTCCTACCTGAAGGCTCAGCGTATGGTTGAAAAAGGGTGTTTATCGTATCTGGCTTTTGTGAGGGATGTCAGTGGTGAGACTCCCGCTATTGATTTGGTTCCTGTGGTCCCTGACTTTCCGGACGTGTTTCCTACAGACCTGCCAGGCATGCCACCTGGTAGGGACATTAATTTTGGTATTTACCTGGTGCCAGGCACTCAACATATTTCTATTCCACCTTATCGTATGGCACCAGCGGAGCTAAAGGAATTAAGGAGAAGCTTCAGGAACTCCTAAATAAGGGGTTCATTCAGCCTAGTGTGTCACCTTGGGGTGCACCGGTGTTGTTTGTAAGGAAGAAGGATGGTTCTATGCGTATGTGTATTGATTATCGGCAGCTGAACAGGGTTACGGTGAAGAATCGGTATCCCTTGCCTCTCGTATAGATGACTTGGTTGATCAGTTGCAGGGTGCCAGAGTATTTTCTAAGATTGACTTGCGTTCCGGCTATCATAAGTTGAAGATTCGGGGGCCAGACATCTTGAAGACTGCTTTTAGGGCTAGATATGGTCATTATGAGTTTCTAGTTATGTCATTCGGGCTGACCAATGCCCCAACAGTCTTTATGCACTTGATGCACAGTGTATTCCGGCCTTATCTATAATCTTTCATCATTGTGTTCATTGATGATATCTTGGTGTATTCCCGATCTCGGGAGGATCATGAGCAGCAGTTGAGAGTTGTGCTTCAGACCTTGAGAGAGAAGAAATTGTATGCAAAATTTTTGAAGTGTAAGTTTTGGCTTGATTCATTAGTAGTTTCCTTGGTTTGGTAGGGTACTATCGCCGTTTCATTGAGGGATTTTTATCTATTGCAGCACCTATGACCAGACTAACCTAGAATCATGCTCAATTCAGGTGGACTGAGGAGTGTGACTCAAGTCAGCTTTGACTACAGCTCCGGTATTGATTTTGTCTATGGGTTCAGGTTCTTATACAGTTTACTGTGATGCCTCGAGAGTTGGCCTTGGAGCGGTTTTGATGCAGGACGTTAGGGTGATTGCCTACGCGTCCAGACAGTTGAAGGTGCACGAGAAGAATTATCCAACGCACGATCTTGAGCTAGCAGCTATTGCTCACGCCTTGAAGATTTGGCGTCATTATTTATATGGAGTGCATTGTGAGATTTTCACTGATCACCGTAGTCTGCAACATCTGCTTAAGCAGAAGGATCTAAATTTGCATCAGAGGAGGTGGTTGGAGCTTCTCAAGGATTATGACCTCACTATCTTATACCATCCGGGGAAGGCCAATGTAGTGGTCGATGCCCTAAGTCGCAGAGCGGAGAGTTTGGGGAGTTTAACCTACCTTCCAGTAGCAGAGCGGCCTTTAGCACTTGATGTTCAGGCTTTAGCAGGTTAGTTGGTGATATTGGATCTATCAGAACCTCCGCGGGTATTGGCTTGTGTAACCTCCAGGTCTTCTCTTTATGATCAGATCAGAGCACGCCAGTATGATGATCCACATTTGCTTGTTCTTCAGGACAGGGTCCGTCGCTATGATTCTAGGGATGTGTTTATTGGTGATGATGGGGTCATGAGGATGCAGGGCCATATTTGTGTGCCCAATAAGGATGGGATTCGAGATTTGATTCTAGATGAGGCCCATAGTTCACGTTATTCCATCCATCCGGGTGCCGCGAAGAAGTATCAGGATCTGAGACAACATTATTGGTGGAGGCGGATGAAGAGGGATATTGTTGAATTTGTGCTCGGTGTCTCAACTGTCAGCAGTTCAAATAATGAGCACCAGAGGCCAGGTGGACTGCTTCAGAGATTTGATATTCCGAAGTGGAAGTGGGAGCGGATAACCATGGACTTCATAGTTGGGCTCCCACAGACTTCGAGGAGGTGTGATGCTATATGGGTTATTGTGGATCGGCTGACCAAGTCCGTTCACTTTATTCCTATTGGTACTACTTATTCTTCGTAGTGGTTAGCTGAGATTTATATCAGAGAGATTGTCCGATTGCATGGTGTTCCAGTCTCTATCATTTCTGATAGAGGTACTCAGTTTACATCTCAATTCTGGAGAGCCGTGCAGAGAGAGTTGGGTACTCAGGTCGAGTTGAGAATGGCATTTCATCCTCAGACTGAGGGGCAGTCAGAGCGTACGATTCAGATTTTGGAGGATATGTTGCGTGCATGTGTCATTGATTTTGGGGGTTCATAGGACCCGTTTCTGCCACTCGTGGAGTTTGCATATAATAATAGTTATCAGTCGAGTATCCAGATGGCTCTGTATGAGGCTTTATATGGTAGGAGGTGCAGATCTCCGGTTGGTTGGTTTGAACCGGGCGAGGCTAGGCTGTTGGGCACAGACTTGGTTCAGGATACGTTGGGTAAGGTGAAATTGATTCAGGAGCGGCTTCGCACGGCGCAGTCTAGGCAGAAGAGTTATGCGGACCGAAAGGTCCGAGATGTGTCTTTCATGGTTGGGGAGAAGGTACTACTGAAGGTGTCACCCATGAAGGGTGTTATGAGATTTGGGAAGAGGGGAAAGCTGAGTCCCCGGTTTATTGGGCCTTTTGAGGTGCTTCAGAGGGTTGGGGAGGTGGCTTATAGACTTGCCTTGCCTCCCAGCTTGTCGATTATTCATCCGGAGTTCCATGTTTCGATGCTTCAGAAGTATGTTGGTGACCCGTCTCATATTTTGGAATTCAGAACGGTTCAGCCAGTGGCTATTTTGGGTCGTTAGGTCAGAAAGCTGTCTAAGGATATAGCTTCAGTGAAGGTTCAGTGGAGAGGACAGCCGGTGGAGGATGCCACCTGGGAGGCCGAGCGGGAGATGCGAGACAGATATCCTCACTTATTCGAGACTCCAGGTATGTTTCTAGACCCGTTCAAGGATGAACGTTTGTTTAAGAGGGGGAGGATGCAACAACCCGGCCAGTCGTTTCGTGAGATTAGCCCCGTTTCCCCCATTTCTGCTTTATCATATATTTCTTAGTCTATTTATGTTATGTTGGGTCGGATGGTTTGGGTTCGGAGTGGTCGTGGTGAGAATTGAGACACTTAGTCTCTTAAATTAGCTTGATAGTTGAAAAAGTCAACTGGGAGTTGACTTATTGGTAAACGACCTAGGAATACGGATTTTATGGCTCGGATAGCTTCGTTAGGTGATTTGGGACTTAGGAGTGTGTTCGGAATGAAGTTTTGATGTCCGGTATAGAATTAGGCTTGAATTGGCGAAGGTTAGGTTTTGGCGATTTCTGGTCGGCAGTGGAAAATAGGCTATAGGGGTCAGAATGGAATTCTGACAATTGGAGCAGGTTCATAATGTCATTTTGGATATGTGTGTAAATTTTCAGGTCAATCGGATGTGTTTTGGTTGGTTTCGGCATCATTGGCGAAATTTAGAAGTTTCAAAGATCATAGGTTTGAATTTGATGTAATTTTGGTGTTTTCGTGTTTTTTTTGGTGTTTCGAAGGCTCGACTAAGTTTGAATGATGCTATGGGGTGTTTTGGTATGTTTGGTTGGGCCCCCGAGGAGCTCGGGATTGATTTCGGATGGTTGGCGGAGGTTTGAACTTAAGAAATTTGCAGTAAATAGTTGCTGGTGTTAAGCTGCTGGTGTGGCCGCACCTGCGGATGGGAAGCCGCAAGTGCGACGCCGCAAGTGCGAAGGTCCATGCGCAGGTGCGAAAAGAGGCTAGGCAGGAGGAGTCTGCAGGTGCGAAGAGTTGGCCGCACCTGCGGATGGGAAGCCGCAAGTGCGACGCCGCAAGTGCGAAGGTCCATGCGCAGGTGCGAAAAGAGGCTAGGCAGGAGGAGTCTGCAGGTGCGAAGAGTTGGCCGCACCTGCAAAGCCGCAGGTGCGGAAAAGGGACCGCATGTGCGAGATTTGAATTGTTAATGGATTTTCGCAGGTGCGCACCTAGGACTACAGGTGCGGGTCCGCATGTGCGAGGAAAGGTCCGCAGGTGCGGATTAACTGGGAAGAACAGTATAAAAGAGTGCCTCCACGGAATTTTGGTTATTCTTCCATTGTAGCATGCGGGTGGAGCTTGTTTGAGAGCTAATTGAAGAAAGAATTCGAAGGTCTTCAGTGGAGGTAAGTTCCCGGGTTATAAAACTCGTTTCTATGCTATTTTGTAGGATTAGGCTTGTAATTTGAAGAGTTAAAGTGGAAAAAGTTGGGAATAATGGGGAGAAATATTGGAAATTCTTTTGGTGATTTGAGTGGGCAATTATGGTCCGATTGTGGAGTTTTTGGTATGTATAGAATCGTGGGAGGACGAGGTTTCTAGTGATGTAAATTTTATTGAATTTCGAGACGTGGGCCCGGGGCTCGGATTTGGCCGAATTTTGAGAATTGTGTTAAAATTTATATCTTTCGATTGGGTCTTGTTCCGTTAGCGTATATTGATGATGTTAACTTGATTTTGGTTAGATTCGGAGCATTTGGGAGCCAATTCGAGGGGCAAGCGCATCGCAAAGTAGCTTTTGGGCTGTTTTAAGGTAAGTAACGATTGAAACTCTAAACCTGAGGGTATGACACCTCGTTATTTGACATTGTGTTGATAAATGAGGTGACATACATGCTAGGTGACGAGCGTGGGGGAGTGCACCGATAGGGATTGTGACTCGATCTTTCCCGTAGCGACTATTAAGCCGCGTATTCGATTTGAAACCTCACGACATCCTGTCTTTTAAAAGTTTATACTTATTATGGGTTGTGATCCATGTTTGGGGCCTTGTGCTGACCTGTTTAGACCCTCAGGGGGTACTTTTACACTATTTTACCACTATCCTGTTAGTAAATTGTGAACTCAGTCATTGTTTCCTAATTGTTGTTATTTTTACTAGTATTACACTGCTTTGAAAACTCTGAAAGGTATTTTGGGCTGAGTCCCGCAAGTCGAGATAAATTGCCCAAGTGGCTTGTGAGGGTGACTGAGTCAGGCCGAGAGCCGAGTATGTGAGGATAGTTATGGGACGGGCTGCACGCCGCAACAACATATGTGTTAAATATTATATGTGGGTCGGGCTGCACGCCGCATCAATATAGATTATATATATATGGATCGGGCTGCACGTCGCAGCAATATATGTTATATATGGATCGGGTTGCATGCCGCAGCAATATACATATTGGATCGGGCTGCACGCCACAGCAGATATAGCGCTTGGGCTGAAGGAGCCCCTCCAGGAATCTGTACACCCCCAGTGAGCGCAGTCGACTATTATATGGATCGGGTTGCACGCCGCAGTATAAATATATGTTATATATATGGATCGGACTGCACGCCGNGCCGCAACAGTTGTGTGTATTCATGGTATTTACTGAGTACGAATGTTAAGTGAGAGCATGAGATACTGATAGTGGAGTCACGAGTGACCGAGAGGCTTTATTGTGAGTGATACTGTTCCCGAGGGGCTTATATTTTATGAAAATGTTGTTTTTCACTCTTCTTTACACTGAGCCTCTGATAATAAATGTTGGATAAAAGTATTCCTTCGAGATTTTTAAATGGAAACCGGAGTTTTTATGAAATATTCGAAATTGTAGATTTCTGACTTGATTTATTCATTTCCACTGTTATTCATTATATGGATTTACATGATTTTAATTGCTCGTCACTACACTCAAGTTTTTAGTTACATTTATTACTTATTGAGTTGGCGTACTCACGTTACTCCCTGCACCTCTGTGTGCAGATTCAGGTTCCGGACCATCTCACTAGTTGATTTCCAGACGAGCTTGGAGTTGTTCGAGGATTGAGGTAGTTGCTCATCGTCCCCAGCTCACCTCCTTTCCTTCCTTCAGATTATAGTTCCTTTTGGTCTTTTGTAGCTCAGACTTTTGTTGTAGCAAGTCACTGTTGTACATTGTATTTTCAGTCTTAGATGCTCATGACAGTTGACTCCAGGTTTTGGGGAAGTGTGTATTTGTTTATCTCTTTCTGATATATTTGTTAAAATCTGCTAAATTTTGGTGAAATTATGGGATATATTTATAATCTGAAATGGTTGGCTAGCCTGGTTCCATGATAGGCGCCATCACGGCTGGCTTAGGATTTGGGGTCGTGACACCTCGGTCACTACACTTATGTACCGAGACATGGGCTCGCATCGGCCCGGTGTAGAAGGGGGTTTCTCGATGGTAAAATCAGAGACGGTGTCAAAGGACCAGGAATGCACTGCTCGATATTGGGAGGAGTTTTTGATTTTCCCTTAGATGGGCGTGATGAAGAAGTGGCTCCCTCTTTTTGAGGTACCGTTTTGGAGGTTTTTGCCATAATTGTAACTGATATTCAAAGAAAGAAGATGAAGAAGCAAGCGTAGAAAGTGGATGAAATCAGAAAACGATTAGCTAAATTTTGAAGACTTAAAGATGTTGTAAAAGTGTGAAAGGCAAACAATTCAAGTATTTATAGAAGCCATTTGGGCAGGTTTGAGAAGAGGAAAGGTCGAACCAATAGCAGTTCATAGGCTTCTCGAGAATCATGCTGACAGCGACCTCTGCGCACATTTAATGTTCTGGCGAGGCTGACGTCATAATGAGTATATCGAAGAGGCAAGAATTCAAGACTGTTTCTTATCACTTCATTCTAAGAAACGTGGGGACTATCTGTATACGGCTAAAATCGGAGAGCCCAATTTTATGATCATTATGGAACTCCATAGCCCTTCTTTAGAGGGATCGAAGCGCAGTTTGAGGTTTGACATCGAGGAATCATATCAAGGATTCTCCACGATCGACCTCGGGGCAGTATAAATCGATGACCATCATAGAAAAGCGGGAAATTCCCAAAAGGCACGTGGTTAAAGCTGACCAAGTCTGCAAGAATAGTACAAGTCCGTACCGTGACATTAAATAGTTGTATCAGCTGCATTTCTTTGTAATAATTACACATGTAATATGTTGGGATTCCTCCTCTTATATAAAGGGGACCCTTGTCATTTTGTAAGACACATGATATTCAATACAAGAACAACAACATTCTCTGCAATCTAACTTACACATACGCTACAGTTGCTACATTTATTTATTGCTTCCATTTATTGTGTTTCATTTATTGTTCTTCATTTATTGCCCCTTATTGATCATAAAGAGGCTATCCTCGAGGCCCTCTACACTGTTATTCCCCCATCGATCGCCCCCAGTCAAGCACACTAGCTCGACCTCGAAGCCCAGTTTCGGCCAGCTCGAGACCTCGTCTCAAGTCTGTTTGGTTTGCATGACACCATTGCCCTTGCTATTATCTCATTTTTCTTAACTCTCACTTAGCATCTATTTCCTAAACAACTAGTATTAAAATAAATCACATATTTTTAGAACCACAAAATCAGATATAATTGTAATTACCATTTTCAAGGTAAATAAACGCTCGCAAAGGAAATCGAATGGTATGTAAGATTCATTCAGACAGGCTAACTTATCATTTTTCCTGAAACCCATCATTTTTAGAAAACCTCGAGAAGTGCAGTCTTTCGGTACCAACAAACCAGGGCTATCTCATGGGAGCCCAGTGAAGCCTCATATTTCCTTTAGAAGGGGAGTCATTTCTATATCACCAAAACGGAAGATGGCTCTCTTCTCATCCCAAAACATAGTGGCGGCCTCAATTAACACATTGTTCGGTTGAATATCTAACAAGGAAGGCAAATTCCCGAGGACTCTTTTCACATGATATTTGTCACTTGGTGAGAGATTTTGCCATCAATCCACCAGTAAAGGCAGGAAATTTTGAACCATGCCGAACCTGGGGACCTCGTGCCTTATTTCTGCAAAACAAATCAAGTTAGCCCTTTCCCCCTCCGAATTTGACTATTTACACATTAATGATCAGCATATCGGCATGTTTTCTCCAAATAACGCACAGATCGTGATTGTTTCCATTAGGACTATAGAAATCCCGGCGGAATTTGGACAAGGCTTGTCTTAGAGGGTTATTACGCGGACATCGTTCTAACCCATACTAGGTTTGGACATGATGCATGCACAATTAATATTAGAGTGGGGGTTTCTAGAAGAGTCTAGACTGGTACCCTCAAGTGGACAACTTGAGAGGGAAAGGCACGGAACCGTCAATTGCACCGTTGATCGACTAGTTTTACCGCAAATAAGCCTTTCCAAATTTAAAGGGTGATTTAGGAAGAGCGCGTGTCACGACCCAAACCGATGGTCCGCGACGGGCACCCGGTACCTTACTCAACCAAGTACCAACATAACGTATCTTTTCATGTCATATTGTCATAGATAACTGAGCCGGAAGGCTGCCGTGAGATAAGTAGAATACAACATGTAATACCAACTTATACATAAGTCATACGGGCCTATAAGACCAACATAACCACTCGTACACAGAACATAGGCCGACAAGGCCATACAATCTTTTACGTACATGACATCTGTCTACAAGCCTTTAAGAATACATAATTTTCATAAAAGTCGGGACAGAGTCCTAACATACCAAACAATACACGTCTAAATCATACTAACCAAACACGTAACTCCGAAGCAAATGAAGCGCACCAACATCTTCCGCTGAGCTGATAGCCTACTTGGAGGGCTCTCGACATGCTGAGTATGTAAGATCCCGATAGACATGCAAGTAGGAAATCGGGACCTGCGAACATGAAACATATTAGATCATGCAATTCAAAGAACATGCTAATTATAACATAATAAATATTGTGAAAGTTAGAAACTAACCAGTGATTGTTAAATAAACAAGAAAAGAACGACAGTAAGGACCCAGAGTCTCGAATGTGTCAAGTTCCCAAGGATTTCAAGAACCCAGGGTAGTGCTCACACCCAAGAGAGGTCAAGAAGAATAGAAATCAGGTGGCCTTGGCTTTCAGCCGGCCAAGATCCAAACAGAACAAGGTAGTAAGCAAATACAGAGTAGAAACCTCAGTTTTAGTGAAAAAATAGCGATTCAAGTTCTGTCCAAAAAAAGGGAAGGGGAGTGGGTTTATATAGTGGTAAAATCAGTATGTAAGCAAGGAAATATAAACAATCAGACCATAAAAAGGAAAGAAGAACACATAAATCAATTAAAGAAACAAATTAGGAGAATAAGCCGGTAAACCCTAATTTTTTAGGAAAAACTAAATATTACCAGAATATACAGAAAACAGTAGCATAGGACAAATATAGTCACAAATAATACTAAAATCAGAGAATTGAACCAATTTTTAGGGTAAGTAAAAATCAACAGAAAATACAAAGAGATTCGTACCCACAATAGAACAAAGGATGAATATGGACGGAATTACAGAAAGGTCAAGGATTTGAACCGATTTTGGTTCGATATTGATGAGATCTGCTTGATATGTTTAGGCAAGCAGTATAGGAGAGTAACCAGTACTAGGGGGAGGCCGTATATAGCAAAGAATAACCATGGAATCCCATATTGGGTGGGATTAGGAGAGATTGTAGGGGGCGGCGACAGGGGTTCTTAGGAGGGAGAAGGGAGGTGAGGATATGAGGAGGCGAACGGATGAGAATGAGGTTAGGGTTAGAGGGTTTGGTAGTTAAAAGGGGTGGTTTGATATGGGTCGTTGATCTCAGATATCAACGACCACGATTAAAAGGGGAGTAGGGTCGGGTTATTAGGAATGGGTCGCGACGGGGTTAGTTATTGGGTTAATTTTGTTTGGTTTGGGGGTTATCTGGGCTAGTGTATTAGGTTTTGGGCCAATATTTGGTCCGAAAAATAGGTTTAGGAATGTGCTAGTTTTTAAATACCTAATATTTAATAAAAATAATTTATAAAAGTAATTAATAAATAAAAAAAAATATTATTTGTGAACTAAAATAATTAAAAATAATTACTTAACATTATAAAAATATAAAAAGTTATTATTTGCATAAATAATGCAATTATACATGAATATGGGCTATTATTGCAAAAAATGTGCAATTAGCCCTAAAATGCAAATGTAATTATAAAAAATGCACTAAAAATATTTAAAACATCATGTTGGTGTATATGATAAGTTTATATGATTAAATCATCATAAAAATAATTTTAAGGATAATTACTGGATATTTATATAATACAAATGCAAAAATAAATTGATTTAAAGCCTTTACAAATTATGAAAAATTATGAAAATGCTTATATAGGCTTATAAACTGAATGATGATGAAAATATACTATTTTTACAGTGAATATGTATGTTTTTTAAAAATATGAGTTAAAAATTGGGTATCAACATTAAGCTCGCTTCTCCCACTTCTACCAGAATCAAAGCTTATGCGTTGTAGACTAGAGAAAACGGTGTCTCTCCAGTACTCGACCTCGAAGATGTTTCATACACCATAGGACCTCGGTAGAATTTCTTTCCACCTTTATTATGAATCGACCAGTCTTTTCTTCAGGTTCTACAGTATGGTCTTGTTTGTCGACTTCGCTTAAACGTTCGCGCTCAGGTGATAAGGGGTTGATCAAATTTTTTTGATTTTGTGATATTCAAAGAACTTATTTACCTTGTTGCCATACATTATTTCGGTTGGTATCCCAAACTGGCAGAATATATGATCCCAAATGAAGTCGATAACCTCATTTTCCCTAACTTTCTCAAGCGTCTGTACTTCAATCCACTTGGAGAAGTAATCAGTCATAAACAATATGTACTAAGCCTTACTGGGTGCCCATGGTAAAGGAGAAAGGACCGGGTTAAGTAACTCTCCCAACTGGTAGATCATTAGAGCATGTCTCTAACATTTGTCACGTTTTTGAACGAAGTCCTTTGCATCTTTCTCCATTTTGTTCCAATAATACCCGACCCTGATCAATTTTCGGACCAACGATTTTGCTCCCAAATGGTTTTCGCAAGTCCCCTTGTGGACTTCGCTCATCACATAATCGGTCTCCCCCGGTCCCCAAGCATCTTGCTAATGGTCTGAAAAATGAGCTTCGGCATATTTGTCCTTCAACCAAGCAAAACCTGGCAGCTTTAGTTCGAAGAGCCCTTGATTCTTTAGGATCTGATGGTAGTTTCCACTTTTGAAGGTAATCCACATATTTGTTTCGCCAATCCCAAGTCAAACTTGTTGAGTTTATGTCATCATGATCGACCTCTATTACTGAGCTCATCAATTGCACCACCATTCTGGAGTTAAATTCTTCGGAGTCCACTGATGACCCTAAATTAGCCAATGCATTAGACTTACTATTTTGATCTCGAGGTACATGTCGTAGCATCCATTTTTTGAACTGGTGCGCTATTTGTAATTTATCTAAGTATCTATGTATCCAGTCTTCCTTGACTTCGAATGTTCCGTTTACTTGGTTAATGATGAGGAGGGAATCGCACTTAGCTTCGATAATCTCAGCCCCCAGGTTTTTACAATTCTAGATTTGCAATCATGGCCTCATACTCGGCTTCATTGTTAGTCAATTTCACAGTTCTAATTGATTGCCTTATTACTTATGGGGGGGTTTAGCATGATACCCAACCTAAAACCTTTTGCGTTGGAGGCACTGTCCGTAAATAGGGTCCAAACCCCCGAGCTAGTCCTGGATGCAAGTAATAATTCTTTATCGACCTCAGGAATTAGGGCTGGTGTGAAATTAGCCACGTAGTCTTCCAATATTTGGGACTTTATAGTTGTTTTGGGTTTGTATTCAATATCATACTAGCTAATCTCTATGGCACACTTTTCTAGCTGAATTGAGAGTTCGGGTTTATGCATGACATTCCTTAACGTGTACGAGGTCACGACACATATAGGGTAACATTGAAAATATGGTTTTAGTTTTCTAGATGCGCTTAGTAAGGCAACACCAATTTTTATAGGTGTGGATACCTCGTTTCGACATCAACTAGGTTCTACTAACATAATATATAGGAAATTGCATACCTTCTTCTTCCCGAACCAGGACACCACTTACCGCTACTTCGAACACTGCCAAGTAAAGGTATAGATGCTTATTCGCCTTTGGGGTGTGCAGCAAAGGAGGCTTATAAGTATTTCTTGAGTTCCTCCACAGCCTTTTGGCACTCCGGGGTCTAAGCGAAGTCACTCTTTTTCTTTAGTAATGAGAAAAATTGGTGGCTTTTATCCGATGACCTAGAAATAAATCGGCCTAATGCGCAAATGCGCCCTATCAGCCTTTGCACTGCCTTGACATTGTCGACCACAGTGATATATTCTATGGCATTTTATCTTATCCGGGTTGATATCTATTTCTCGGTTAGATACCATGAAACCGATGAATTTGCCCGAGCCGACCCCGAAGGCATACTTCTCTAGGTTCAGCTTCATATTGTATTCCCTTAGTATGTCGAAGGTCTCCTGTAAATGTTTCAAATGGTCCTCTGCTCGCAGGGACTTAACTAACATATCATCAATATAAACCTCCATTGATTTCCCTATTTGCTCCTCGAACATTTGGTTAACTAGGCGTTGGTATATGGCACCGAAATATTTTAACCCAAATGGCATCACGTTATGATAATAAGTGCCAAACCTAGTTATAGAAGAAGTTTTCTCTTAGTCGCCCGGGTCGAGAAAGCTCAGCGTCTCGTGTCTGCCGTTGCATCGATCATTCGGTCGATGTTAGGAAAAGGAAACAATTTCTTTGGGCATGCCTTATTCAAATCCTTATAATCTACACACAATCTAAGATTGTTTCCCTTTTTAGGTCTGACGACTACATTTACTAGCCAATCCGAGTATTTAACTTCCCGAATGGAACCAATTTTTAAAAGTTTAGATACCTCATTTTTTATGAATACGTGTTTGACCTCAGACTGTGGCCTCCTCTTCTGTTTAATCGGATGGAAGTTCGGATCCAAACTCAATTTGTAAGTTGTTATCTCCGTTGAGATTCCTGTCATATCTAAGTGTGACCAGGCAAAACAATCAGCATTAGCTTTAATAAAATCAATGAGTTTTTTCTCGAGCTTGGGGGTTAACCTTGTGTCCTGGTATACCTTTCTATCCGGTAGATGCTCAAATAATATGACTTGTTCTAGCTTCTCAATTGTTGACTTGGTGGCATCAGCGTCATCAGATGCTATGAAGGATCTCGGGACCCCAAAGTCATCTTCCTCGTCTGCTGGACTGTCCTCCAGTTTTCGTGGCTCGGTCGAGGCCGAGACCTGTGATTGCTATTTGGTGCCTTTCACTCTGATCATTCCCTTATATTTTGAGGTCGTGATCGCGGGTACAAGGATCACTTCTTCGACGACGAACCAGTTGCTCCTCGTAGATCGTTTTTATTCCTCCTCGGGTTGGAAATTTTAATTCTTGGTGCAAGGTCAATGAAATCTCCCTCATGCTATGAACCCACGGTCTCCCGAACAAGGCATTGTACCTTATACCTCCCTCGATCACATAAAACTTTGTTTGTTGAGTAGTTTTGGCCGTGTAACGGTAAGGTGATTTCTCCCATCATTGTATCACATGCCATATTGAACCCGTTCATTACTCAAACTACTGGTATGATCTGATCCAACAACCCAGTTGTTCCATTACTCTCCATCGGATGATGTTGGCCGAGCTACCTAGATCAATTAAAGAACTCTTAATTCGAGATTTATTAATGAGTACAAATATTACCAGTGCATTGTTGTGAGGTTGAACAATACCATCAACATCCTCGTCACTAAATGAGACGGATCCTTCTAGAAGGTACTCTCGAGTTCATTTTTCTCTTGTGATAGAAAATTTGTTGTATTTCATCATCGGACCTTAGGGAACATCTACTCTTCTGATAATCATATTAATCATATGTTGAGGTTCTTCCTGCTCGATCTGCTTGTTGGCGTCCCTATTCTTGAAATGTTTTTTTTCCTGCTCACTTAAGAATTCTCGAAGATTCCCATTGTTGCACTTTTTCCCTTAACTGCCAAAAATCCTTGGTTCTATGCCCGTGAGTGCCGTGATACTTGCATGTCAATTTGTGATCCCTTTGTGTTGGATCGGGATGGAGCGTCCTCAGCCATTTGTTCTCCTTGATGTGACCGATGGACGACACTATACTTGTCGCATCTACGTTGAAGTTATATTCTAATAGCCTCGAGGAATCTCTAACCCGGGTGATCTGTCTAGCCCGTTTCTATTCACTAATCCTCGATTTCTTGGACCTTGATAATTTCTCCTATCGTTTATGGTCGAATAGTGACTGGATTCGTTTCCCCGTCTATTTGAATTGTAAGGTTGGTATCGGTCTCGGGGTGGTCTCAACTCTTGGTCCACTACTCTTTTAGACTTGTCATTTGCTCTATTTAGATAAACCGACCCCGAGGGGGGTTGATCATCCTTGACTCTGATATTTGACCGATACATGTATGGACATTGGCCCAAGTAACTGCTGGATACTCTACCAAATTTTGCTTTAGCTATTGAGATGCAACCAAACTTTGAGGGTCTAAGTATATGTCTGAGAAGAAAGCTTCAACCTAAGCAGAGTGCTCTAAAGAGGAAATGGCTGTGTAATAACAGTCTCACTATAACGTTGTATGCACGCTATAAGAAAGTGGCACCTACCGTGGCTAACGAATGGGAAATATAGTCAAAAATAATATTCGAGATCACATGAGTTGCACAAAAATTCCGGCATACGTGGGAACTAAGATAAGTTAAGTATGCACGCAACAAGGGGCAGAAGACCAGGAAAAGTATCAGCTTACGTTTAAAGAAAGTTGAGAAGGAACAAAGGAACTATTCGATCAATGATCCAGAGTTAGTTACGTTATCAACGCACTTAAGGTTTTGGAGTATTATCCATATAGTATATATGTTGTCAATCATACAACTGTAGAAGATTTCGGTATAAGTTAAAAGAAAGAATTGAGCCCAAGTCATAAACAAAAGATTGAATTGTTAGAAGATTGTATCCTGGATATTCCATAGCATCCATGTAAGGCTAAAGTAATTAATAATACCGGGAGACACAGATCGGAAGATAGCTTAAGCCTACATAAAGGTTGATCAGAAGGAAGAGAAAACTAAAGAGTTACATCAACCAAGTGAACCATGAGTCTGATTATTGGCCCCATACAATTATAGAATCGTATTAAGAACATTGCAGAATCACTCTTAATATCAGAGGTACAAGAGAGTACAACAACTATATTTTAAAATGACTCCACGATAAAGCTAGTAAGAAGGGTACCAACCTCATAAGAAGTCAGTATCAAGCTCTCACCGGATTGTGTGAGAAGGTGCGAGTATTGTAATAGAGCTTCAAGTTGTGGATGTGAATCATACCTATGTGTAAGGGAGGTCATGAAAGAGATAGAAAATGTGATGTAAGATTTTTAAGATAAGTAAGGTAAAGGTGGACATCGTACAAGATACTCAGGTGTAGAAGATTGTGAATAATTCGTACTTCAGATTGAGGACTACAAGCGTTGGGATTCAGTATCCAGGGAGGATAGCGGTGTCATTAGTGGCATATCTTCTAGCCTATGATTTCTAGATACCGAGAGATCTATCTAAGAGAGTAAAGAAGAGTTAGAGACGATGTTATGTCTCGCTTGATGTTACAAAATGACATAAGGAAATCTATGATGCAAGAAAGTTGAAAGGTTGAAAGTAATATAAATAGATATGTGTAGGTCGCAAGTTATTGTATGGTGAAGCGACAAGGTTCTAGAAGACGGGAGTAAGGATAAAAATGGGCGAGTGAGAAGGTAACGAAAATGGATAAGTCCTCAGGATTAAGCCCATGAAAATAAGAAGAGCAGATGGTTTCTCTAAGTTATACAAAGTTCACTATAGCCTGAATGAACTCAAAGGAGTCTAAGACTAATAACATTTAGAAGAGATGGAATGCTTCCTTGGTAATAGAATAAGGATATAATTGTGAAGGATAAAGGATGACGTTTGAGCCTTCGATTGAGTAATTATCTGATAAAGAAACGAAAGGGATCTCATGAATTGGACAGGATTAAAATACCCACGCAAGGTGAATCACATTAGGATGCTGTGAGATATGATTATGAAAGCATGGTATCCCCCCAGGTGGATCAGTCTAATCATTTTAGATGTTCCCTGATGAAACGTGAGCCATAGCGGCAGTGTTACATAAGAGGTCAAGTTATCGGTATTAAAGTGAATCAACAATGGATGGATAAAAGTTACAAAGTATGAGATGAGATTAGACTATTATTCTTAAGATGAATAGTGATGAAATAGCATTATAGGACTTAGATTTATACATATAGGATAAGCAACGAGAGTAACCTGGAATTTGGTAGCAGACCTCAGTAACGATAAATCGAAGTAAAAGTTATGGTATAGTATGACCTACTTAGATGCAGTAAAGTCATACGGATGGATAACCGGGTCTATGAAATAAGATATAGCAATATTCGTAAGTTCGACAAAATACCGAGCGAAGAACTTCAGTAATGGATAAGAATCGGAGGAAAACGGAAAGAAGAGATGCATAAGCGCACTTACAAGGTCAGAATCGTACAGGCTGCATGATAGAAGGTAGCAACAGTTACGAGGTTGGAAAGATTCCGACCACAAGACATGGTGTGAGAAAGCGGCCTAAAGAGGGGATGCTCAGACCTTTAGATTTATTCACAGAATAGTTGCCTAGATGGCAAGGAGAGTACTAAAGTATTCAGAAGACATAAGTTATGAAAAATGATAAGTGCACCAGTCAACATTCGAGGACGAATGTTCCAAAGGGGGGAATGATATTAGACCCCATGTTTTCGTACATGAAAGTACACCATGAGTAAATTGATATAAGCTCAGGAATGAGATTATTTTTGAGGTTAGAAGTATTATGTTATTTCAAACAAGTGATAAGTAAATTCGTAAAGGTGAGAGGGTAAGCAAATTGAAGCAAATGAATTTCGTCAAGGTTTGACATTTTGGGATAAAATACGGTCCGAGCTACATTTATGGACTAGTACAATACAAGGTAACACATGACCATGATAGTAAGGTGTATGAAGTGCATTAACAGTGAGTATTATTTTTAAGTAAATTGAGATAATTCTTAATTATGTGGATAATTGGTTAATTATTGGATTAGTGGGGAATTACCAAGTTAATTAAGAAATTAGTAATTAATAATTATTTGGATAATTCTTAAGCATGATGTGGCATCCATATAAAGGCCAAATGATGACTATTCATTTACATACCATGTGGCATGTGTAGAGGAAGTGGTGGCCTACAAGGATTGTTATGTATAACTAAGAGGGGAGTACATAAATTTTCCAAAAAGCTTACGGATGAAGCTTAGCATTCAAAGACTCTCTAAGACTTTAAATTGATCACAACGAAACGTGAATTAATTAAGCAAAGTGACGGATTTTGGGCAAAATTTTCATACAAAGTTACATTGCGTAATAGCAACGGGATTTGCAATTATAAGAGGGCACAGTACAATCTTTCTCAAGAACATCGTACGGATTTTCCTCTACTTCGATCCACTGTTACGTATTGTAGAACTTGACATGTGTCGGAAGGATTTTCAAGAGAATCGGCTCAGGTATGTTAAGGCTATCCCTTCTTTCTTTTTGGCATGATCTATACGACATAAGTGAAACGAGCAAATGCACAACTTCCATAAATTACTCTATTCATAGAAATGCTATAGATGTGTATATATTATTCTCCCACAAGTCTTATTATTCTATTGTCTGTTCATGGGTCTCAAAAAATATGTAAGTTGATAAAGTCTATTTCATGATATTAATCAGAGGCAAAATGGTCTTATGACATTCTGAAAGATTTTATTAACATACTTATCCTGCATTGCATTCATTTACGCTGACCCATGATCAAATGGCGTTATATACACGTATATATGTATAATATATGTATATGGGACATGAAAAAAGGTTACGACATTATATACGCACCACCACCTGATCAGCTAGTATACGTTGATGATTTTGCCCACAGTGGCCGAGATGATATGATGGATGCTCTCAGAGGCTTGATGATGTTATTAACACATGTACCTATGCACGACATGACATTTATACGCATATGCATGGCATTATACATATTAATGATTCACAAAGATATTCAGATATACATGTTGAGTCTTTTACTCCATGTTTCTCTCATGTTTATTGTTTACTGATTTTCATTCCTTACATACTCGGTAAATTATTTGTACTGATGTCACTTTGCCTGGGGACGGTGCGTTTCATGCCCGCAGGTTCCGATAGACAGGTTATGAGCCCTCCAAGTAAGCTATCAGCTCAGCGGAAGATGTTGGTGCACTCCATTTGCTTCGGAGTTGCTTGTGTGGTTAGTAAGATTTAGACGTATTTTGTTTGGTATGGCGGGACTCTGTTTCGACCTTTATGAAAATTATGTATTCTTAGAGGCTTGTAGACAGATGTCATGTACGTAAAAGATTGTATGGCCTTGTCGGCATATGTTCAATGTACGAGTGGTTATTTTGGTCTTATAGTCCCGTATGTCTTATGTATAAGTTGGTATCACATGTTGTATTCTACTTATCTCACGACAGCCTTCTGGCTCAGTTATCTATGATAGTGACATGAAAAGAAATGTTAAGTTGGTACTCGATTGAGTAAGGTACCGGGTGCCCGTCGCGGCCATCGGTTTGGGTCGTAACACCATAAGCATCTCGTTATTCCTCTGTTGACTTTGAACATGTCCGATTTCCTCGTTTCAACTTTAATGGCCCTAGTGTGAGCTTTAACGAAGGCATCTGCAAGCATAGCAAATGAATCAATAGTGTTTTGAGGTAAATTGTGATACCATATCATCGCTCCCTTGGACATGGTTTCCCCGAATTTCTTCAGCAATACCGACTCGATCTCGTCATCCTCGAAGTCGTTGCCTTTTATTACACATGTGTAAGAGGTCACATGCTCATTTGGATTCGTGGTCCCATATATTTGAGAATACCGGGCATTCAGAACCTTTTCAAAATAGGNGGGGGGGGGGGGGGGAGGCTTCTGAATAAACTTTTTGGAATCCGGTCCCTTCACTATCGGAGGTTCCCCTGAGATCTGACTGACCCTCGAGTTGTAATTTTTCACTTTCACCCGTTTTGTCAGTACTCAAACATTTTCGTCACCTCGGAAACTTCCTTCGATCCGGGCTCGTTGGGTTCTGTGACAGTCCGTTCTTCCTTCCGAGCATTTTCTCCAATCCGTTCGGGTTCAGTTGCGTTGTGATTTTGACTCTGTAATTGTGCTATGGAAATTTGTTGGGCTTGCAACATCTCAAAACTCAAACGCAAGCTAACTCCATCACCTCCCCTTCGGGTGCCTCGCGAACCGATAATCGAGGTACCTCGTAAACGATGTTATTGGGGTCAGTTGGTTGGTTAGCATTGACAATAACTTGTGAATTAGAATCGACTAAGTCAATGGTTGGAACTCCAGTAAGGTCGATAGTGGGTACACCATTACTTGGCATCCCATTGTTATTTTCACCGTGTTGGCCTGATTCGACGTCAACCCTTAAGTGAGCGGATTGAGAATCCGACATATTGAACATTCCTGAAATCAAACTTCAAAGAACATGTATAAAATAGTGTGTGTTATCAAGATTCGTATTAAATTATCACTATTATCCTGAGCCCCACGGTGAGTGCCAAACTGTTTACCCTTGAAACGAATAAATAATTAAATTTATATGCAGTTCAAACAATATGGGGTTTAATTTAACAAAAATGATCAAAAAACAATATTGAATTGAAATGAAATGAAATGAAAAGATCAAACAAAATTGACATAGTAAGTAAGCCTTGGATTTAATTTAAGTGTCAATGGCCAGTCTCCGTCGAGCCTTCGAGATAGGGCTCCGATTTCGATAAACGGATGAACCACTAAAGAACACTTAAACAATTGCTAAAAGCAAACGTAAATTTTATTGCCTTGATATGTGTGCTAGTAGCAACGAACAAAAAATGAAAGGGTTCTCTTCTTTATATAGTAAAGGATTTTTAACCCTAATATAAATCTACATAAGGTAAACATCCTTTCCTTACTTTTATCTCATGAAAACACGATCTACAACCAATACTGAGTGTGATCCTCACCGTAATATCCGACTGATGGGGGGTATTTCGGCTTTCCGTTTATCTTCTTCAAGCGTTTTTTCCTTTACTCTCGATTCTTCGTATTGCTCGAGCTAGAGTCTCTCCGGGTTTGGCCATGCTCGAATCCGTCTACTCCTGGTTCCGATATGCAGGCACCTTCGGTCTCACTCGAGCTAGTAACGAGTAAAGATAACTTTATCCACGATTCTACTCATACACATGTAAATTTTTAGAATTATTGTATTTATTCTTATTAATATGGGAACATGCACAATGCGGCAACACTATGACTAGTCCTTTTATTTTGGGAAAGAAAATACATAAAAATACAAGAGAATTTTCCATGTTCCACAGTTCTTCCAATCGGTCAATCATAAGCAAGTGTGATATAATGCATTTCACTTGGACCCGTATGCCAAAAAGAGCGGGGCCCATCCCATTTTTACGTGGAAGAATCAGGTGGTTTGATGGATCTTCCCATTCAGGGTTACACTTCATCATATATATATAAAATAAAAAGAGCCACCGGCAAAAGAGGACAGTAACATTAAACCCCCCCACCCCCACCCCACCCGGCCCCTCTTCAAGCCGCGGCGCCCCACTTTATCCATCATTGAGCTCAACACCTACTACTTCCCCTCCTCTCTGATAATTATTATAGGGCTCTATTGATATTTTCTTGGACATTTACCCACTTTCCAAATATAGTTTAATTTGTGGGTTGATTTTCACTTAGAAAAATGGTCTTCGTGTTCTTCATTATTTGAACCCTTGCCTGCCATCCTTTAATGACAACTGATAAGAACACTTTCTGTTCTTTACCGGGTTTTCACTTCAGGTTCATCCTTATCATTTTCTTCTCTTTGTTTCTTTTGTTTCTTTCTCTGTATGTGTATATTTGTTTTTCGCTACTACCCGTTTGGATTTGCTTATATTGCGATCTTAGGGACTTAAGCTACATTTTCCTTTTCAATTTTGTTTTCTGGTTGTTTAGCTCTTGAGTTTTGAAACGAGTGCTGAGGGATATGTTTGAGAAGTGTCCTGTATGTGTGTTTTTTCATAGGGCTGATCTATGTGCATAGAAAGATTAGGCTTTTATAAAAGATTTGCTTTTCTTGTCGTAATAAGAGTTTTATTAGTGGTATTTTCAAGTTTCTAGGTGTAACTTTGTGTATGAGAGCTATTCTTTTTCTCGTAAGGAAGAATGGACAAGTTTAAGGTATGAATACTTTTTGTAGTCACGATCTTACACCGTTATTGGGATAACTTGGACTGTGCCTTAAAATGGAAAGAAATTATGGGAAGTAGGATGAGAAAGGAATAATTGGATGATGGTGATATGTAAATATGACATTTTCTTGTATCATTATGTGACACCCTAGCGAATCTCATATCGACAAACTACGAGAGATGCTTGGTACATAAGTAGACAGGTCTTGACTCTAGTCACGCGTTTTAAAGCCGTGCGGGTCTAGGCCCTAAGCGGACAATATCACTAGTGGGCTGGGCTGTTATATATGGTATCAGAGCCACTCTGCGTGCAACCTTGAGCGGTGGTAGGGCAAACCCTAGGCGGATCCCACATCGACAAAAACGGAAGAGATGCTGGGTATATAAGTAGACAAGTCTTAGACTCTAGTGACGTGTTTTAAAGCCGTTCGGGTCTAGCCCCAAAGAGGACAATATCACTAGTGGGTTGGGTTGTTACACATTATTAACCTTCCAATTGTGAAGTAGAAATTTTAAGACCTGGAAAAGAGTGGATTGAACCTCCATTACTTATTCAATTCTGCATACGGCAAACTAGGGTAAGACGATGATGAAAGAGAGGCAATTTAGAACATCTTAGTCCGATTCTTTCCTTGGATTCTATGGATAAAAGTTGCATTGCATTTAATCTGCTAAGGTTGCTTACGGCCTTTCCCCAGTTTACCATTGCAAGCTTATCAGTTGTCTACTCTGCAAATGGTTATTAATCTTGCATGAGATGTGAGTCATACCTGGCTAGATGTTTATTTAATGCTTCTCCAACAAGAAAATGATACATTTAGACTGCCTTCTGGAGGGTACAAAGCATGTTATTCTCCTCTCTGTTGTAGAACTTCCTTTTTAATAATAAGATCCAAGCTTATATATGGATGGATGCCTTTGCTTTATAAGGTGATTTAGGATTCTATGGTGTTGCCTGATCTCTTCTGCATTATTACATGGTTCGATCTGGTGTAGGTATTGCGACTTGACCAGCTCAATTGGTGTACCATCAGCTGACTAAAGGTTCCTGTTGCACGTCCCCATGTTGCCGGAGGGTTAGTGGAGTCATGGCTTGTATAAAGATTGTTAGTCGTCTCAAGGGTAAAGCACTGGGCTCATGAAACTTTTATGCTACACTTTCCTTTATCCGGTAGGAGATCGGAAAAGATAACTTTCACATTGTCACTCTGCCCTCCACCCGTGACCCTAAAGCCACCTGGCCTGCTCTAAATTTTCTCGGGCTTTCTGTTTTGTCTCTTAACAAATGGCATCATAAGTGTTTCCAGTTTTTCATTTTACAAGTTCATGGTTATGCATGCAGTTATAGAGAAACTCTTTGGTCTACAACTCTTGTTGGTCACATGTTTTATGCCTGATGGCGGCTTTCGTATTTTCCTTTTTTTTCCTCGATATGGTAAAAAACCTTGTGGTTTGGAGGTGGAAAGTCCTTCCCACTAGACAATTCCTCTCTTGTCGGCTTTATAGAATCCATACTGAATAGAAAATGATAATTGCTGAACCTTAGTTGATTCCCTCGTTTTCTTTGCATCTCAATCACATAGTTTATTTTCATGATGATTTTTTCTCAAGTCTCAAGCTACATAGGATTTACTTGCCATTATTGCATGAAGTAATCACTTTCTAAAGGTAATTGACATTGCTGAACTCTTATAGAGTTCTGTGCATGTGGTATCTCTATCCAGGCTTTAAATTATGTATGCTTGCTGAGATACAGACTTCTCTCATATTGCAGGTTCGTTTTGCCACCTGCTGCTAGTAGTTGCTCTCTGGTTGTCTAGCTATCAAAATGTAGTGGCTCTACCTCTGTTACCTAAACCTTGGCAAACTCCTTCCGTGTCTGAACTACCTAGCACACCTAACAGTGGAACTTTTCAGCCAATTGACATATCACCCGCTATGATCCCCCATTATCCTTTTCCTGGAGAACCTTTGCCACCAATGTACCCTTCCTTCCCAAAGACGTATGACCCTGTCTTGACTGGAAGATGCCCTGTAAATTTCTCAGTCATTTCGAGCATCACAGGAAAAACAGCATCTGATTGTACTCAATCTTTGTCTACAGTAGTAGGGAATGTAATATGCTGCCCACAGTTTAATAGCTTACTCCACATATTCCAGGGATTTTACAGCAACAGTTCTGATACTTTAGTTTTACAAAATGCGGTGGCTGATGATTGTTTTAAAGATATCATCAGTATACTAGCCAGCAGAGGAGCAAACAGCTCATTATCTAGCATGTGTTCTGTTAAGTCGTCCAATCTGACTGGCGGGTCTTGCCCCGTGAAAGACATCAGTACCTTTGAGAAAGCATTAAATACAAGTAAACTGTTAGATTCATGCAGCACAGTTGATCCTCTGAAAGAGTGTTGCAGGCCTGTTTGCCAGCCTGCAGTTTCTGAGGCTGCACTTCAGATTTCTGGGATAAAAGCATCTCTCAGTGATAAGAAGAACATAGTTGGAGCACCTAGTGAAATTGACACTCTTAATGATTGTAAGGGGGTGGTCTATTCATGGATTGCTAGGAAACTAAGGTTTGAGGATGCCAATACTGCATTTCGGTTGTTGTCTTCCTGCAAAATTAACAAAGGTAAGGATTTCAGCACATAATAATGGACTTATTGATTATTGAAGTGCTTAGGTCTGGTTCAGTTTCGTAGTGCACCTTTCTCCCAATCCTTACTCCTCTGCTCTTCATGCAACATATTTTCAGCATTCTCTGATAAAACCTTCACTGTTCTCTTATTCGTGTTCTTCATGATTCTAATGGCTGAGACCGCAACGGAGGTCAAAGAGGGATTTTAACTCAAGCTTGTGGTCTTTATCCAGAGTTTAAGAAACTATTCTTCTGGCTGTTATTTGCCAAGTCTAAGTTTTCTGCTTAATTTGAGTGGTGAAGATGGTTATTTTGAGTTAGCTTTCTCTGCTTTTAAGACAATTCTTAAATTTTGGCCCCATTATATATCTCATTTTGTGTTATGTTCGGCTCTGAATGTGCTTAAGTTCTTATACTGCAAGAGTTATAAGCCATATTTTGTATGTTATGATCCTTGGGTCCACCTTGTCAGTCTCATTATATGGAAGAGTATTAAGTTGTAATTTTCTATGTTAATTGATTGTCTCATGATGATCTGGGTAAGGTGTTTCTTTGAAAGTCTCTGGAATATTTTGGTGGGTCTTAAGAATTAACTTTATCAACTATATTGCGATCTGTTTTTTTGACTTCTATAGTGTTGCTCTCATTGAAGTGTCCCTAGGTAGAGCAGATCATGGCTTGAAAACTATGTTATGACCTATCAAAGCAGTTTAGGTAGAAGATATTCCATAATTACCTTGTAAAGGACATTGGGTGAGCCAATCCGTGCTTAGAGGTGAAAATGACTGACCTTGTCCCACTAAATGAATGGAAAGCTTGGCTCAAGTAAGACTACTAGATTCATCTGTGAGAGTTGAAGGACTCAATTACTAAATTCAAGCAAGCCATGTGACTGATATTAGCAAGTCACTTCTACTGTGGCTTCTTATGGCTTCACGACATAGGCTTGTAAAAGCTCGTTGATTAGACATCTGATCCAGTAATAACCATTGGATTTATGCTGGTTTCTTTGCGGACCGAGTGTATAAGTGCTTATGTTCTTTTATAGTTAGAGAGTTGCCATTGTTAGGAATCAATATCTTTCTAAAATATTTAAGTGGTTGCTAGGACACTGGCAAGTACTTATGTGATTATCTTACACATTTGTGGATCTAAGTGTCAGAGTAGTCATCACGCAAGTCTTAGGATTCGCGGATAAGGACAGGGGTACAATTATACGTTTAATAAGTATGTAAGTATTAGTATGTATGCCATTATTTATTTAGAATTGCCCAAAGTACCTCATTCATCAATGTGATATAACTCAAAAATTTCTATTAATTAAATTTAGTGGCCAACAATTATTGTGTAATTATGTATTGCTTTTTTATTTTTAATTAATTAAATATTCAGGGTTTACTACTCAACTTTATTGAATAATTTAGTAAAACAATTGAATCAAAATAAGTGTAAATAACTTTTTGTAAATACGTTATCATTTCATTCTTTATGTACTGTGTGTGTGTGTGTTAAGGCTAAGACAACCAGGCCCCTATCTTTGCAATTCGCTCATGATTTGAAATTTGGTAGTAGCCCAAAAAGCTTCTTTTTACCACTTCTCCTTGGCTTTTCTTTTCTTCTTCTTCTTCTTCTTCTTCCTCCAAATCTGGGAAACCAGAAAAGCAATCGGAGTAGCGACAACATCACCTTTACTTTGTCACAAGATTCAGAACTCATGTCGCAGCAACGGGAAAACTAGTGATGCCTCCCTCGCATTTTTTTCCTTCTTTTTTCCCCTTTCCTCTCCTTATATCCTTATATTTTTCCTTCTTTACATTCTTCGTCTTCCTGGTCAGAGTACCTTACTTTGCGTGACCAAAATCTATACAAATTCGCACTTATGTCGTGTTGTGTTTACACTTGTTGCTAGCTGACCTCAATTTGCACATCCTTCAATAGTTAGCATCGTCGATTCATAAGTTTGTTGTTTCCTTGCCCCCAAGGCTTTGGTTCAGCGATAAGAATGCAATACATGATGTATGGGTTGGGCACATGACTTAATTTCAGACTCTTCAGTAAAGTCCAGTATTTAAGTGGAGATTGGGGACCTATTATTATGAGTTTCACATCGTGCGGTGTCCCTCAGAAATTTCTGGGTTACAAAATAATGGTAGTTTTGTTTCCTTGCCTATTCTCTATTTTTATGTTTTAAGCTTTAATAGCTGTGTTTGTTATTTCTCTATTCTAAGTTTAGGCTTTATTGGTACTATTTGGTCCAACAACAACGACAACAGATCCAATATATTCTCACAAATGGGTTCTGGGGAGGGTAGTGTGCATGCAGGGCCTTATCCCTACCTAGTGAAGATAGACTGTTTTCAATAGACCCTCGGCTCAGAAAAGGTGAGAAAGAAGAAAAGGAAGAAGATGAAGAAGAAGAGAAGAAGAAAAAAAGGAAAGAAAAGGAAGAGAGAAAAAAAGGAGGAAGGAAAAAACAAGTAGTACCAAGTAGTAACAACAGGGAAATATGATAGCTGAGGCGAACTAAACGTGACGACTGGCGTAATAAAGATCTAAGAATATGAAGGTACATTAGTGCTACTAATACTACTGGATAGAAAAAGAGATACTATCAACTACCTACTAACCTTTTACCCTAATCCTCGACCTCCACACTCTCATATCAAAGGTCATGTTCTCAGTAAGCTGAAGTAGAGCCACGTCCTGCCTAATCACCTCTTCCCAGTACTTCTTTGGCCTACCTCGGTCTTTTCTCAGACCCGGCATGGCCAACCTCTCACACCTCCTAACATGAACATCAATGATTTTCCTCTTGACGTGCCTAAACCATCTCAGTCTCGACCCTCGCATCTTGTCCTCCACGGAGGCCTCTCCCACTTTGTCCCGAATAACTTCATTCCTAATCTTCTCTCTCCTAGTACATCCGCTCATCCATCTCAACATCCTCATTTCTGCTACTCTCATCTTCTGCACATCGAATTCTGGACTGGCCAACACTCAGCCCTATATATCATCGTCGGTCTAACCGCCACTCTGTAGAATTTACCCTTAAGTCTTGGTGGCACATTCTTATCATATAAAACACCGGATGCGAGCCTCCATTTCATCCATCCCTCTCTAATATGATGTGCGGTATCCTCGTCAATCCCCCCGTTACCTTGGATTATAAACTCGAGATACTTGAAGCTATCTCTCTTGGGATAACTTGAGTATCAAGCTTCACATCCACACCCGCTTCATGAGTCTCGTCACTAAATCTGCACTTTAGGCCTTCTGTTTTGGTCCTGCTCAACCTCCAAACCTCCAACCTCTTTCTCCCATTCCTTTTGATCTCCAAGTCCATCAATAGGAGCCTATGCTGGTCGTGCTGGTCGTGAGGTACTCACTCGTGATGACCTTGCAATCAGTGCATATACCTCTATCACACTTCCTGCACAGAAGGTAATCAGTCTGAGTCCTGTCCATTTGCTCCGTAAAGTGACAGGTGCTCCTTCCTTTTTGGCAAAATCTCGAGTTAGCTATCTCCAAATCAAAAGTTCTAGCGAAATCCAACAATGAGATACCTCCCTCGTTCCTATCCCCAAAGTCGAACCCGCCATGCATATCACCATAACCTCTAGTAGTAGCTCTAATATGACCTTTGAAATTCTCTCCAATGAATGTGCTTCTCGGTGTGCAGGATACTACCACCACCTCGTCCAAATCCTCCCAAAATTGCCGACCTCCTGGTCCAAGCTTGCCTAAGGAGCGTACTCACTAATCAACTACCAGCTTAATACTTATCAACCTATCGTATTACCCTCGCAACCTCGACCACTAGCTCCTTGAGGTCTCCGTCAACTGAAATACCTACCCTATTTTTGCCCCAGCGCCTCTTGGTTATCATAGCTTAAACCCGTCTACATCCCGTGCCTTAGTACCCATCATCTAGTCTCCTGGATATATGCTATGTTGATCTTCCTCGTCTGAAAAATCGTACCTAACTTTATAGACCTCTCCATCAATGTCCCTATGTTCTAGGACCCTACTCTCAGCCTAGAGACTCCCTTACCGATGTACTTTCAAGGTTTTACACGTCTCAAGCACAAAGAGGAGAGAAAAACAAAAGTAACCCGCTAAATTTTTTCACAAAACTAGCGAAAACGTACTTCAGACTTACGTCAGAAGAATGTAAGATGAAAAGAAAGCTCACCCACACGTTCTTCTATCCCGTAAGATTGCAAGAATCGTCGAATAAAGGAAGAACAATGAAATAAAAAGTAAATCACGTTTTTGAAGCAAGAGCTTAGAAATACTAATCACCAATCCTTATTTTCAGCATATTAAGCCCTTTAAATAGACCTTACAATGAGTAAAATTGATAGGGTTGAGGAAAACTAATCCAAATTAAACTAGAATAAGAATAAGGTTAAGAAAACCTATCCTAACTAAAGCAGGAAAAATAATTCTAGTAGGATTGGGATACCAACTAACAATCCTAGTTTGATTAGAACTACAAATATAATCTTACTAAAGCAAAAATTAAATTACTAGGAAACAAGAAATAAGAAATCCCCATCTTTAAGGAAAAGAAATCCTAATCTTGGATGAATTCTTGGACTTCTTGAATTTCTTGGATTTTTAGTTTTCTTGATGTTGCATCATTCTCCCCTGGTTGAAAAAGACCCGTCCTCGAGTCTGACAACTTCTATAGATGGCGCAAGATTTGCTAAGAATGTGGACCCAACGCTCACCAGGCTTCAAGTTACACTTTGCTAGCTTATTATAGAGCTTTTTCACGCTGTAAGAAAACTTAACATGTGGTCGAACTAGATCCCACTTTCTAAGTTTAAACTTTCTACCATACCTTCTCCATGTAATCTTTCTGTATTGACTATCAAACTTCAACTGACGATGTGAAGTTATTGGTGTTAGAACTTCTTGAAACTTAGCTAACTCCATGTCTAGCTTTGAATTAAGTATGGAGATCAGCGCTCTTCTCACGTATGCATCAATTGCATCGCTTGTACACCAATAGTCACTTTGATGATAGCCATGCATATTTACGACCTGAAGACATCTTGTTTCTCCAATATATAGACTCAAACTCTCCATTACCCACTTATTTATAGGTAATTTTTCCTCTTGTTCTATCATATTTCTATGGTCTTTAGAATTGACGCAATATGTTTTCTTGTTTGGAATGATAAAGTCAACAATCAAGTCAATATTGTGTTGAGCATCTTTGAAAGTCGAAAAGTCAATGACACAAATAGTTAATGGATCATCATAAAACTTCGGTGGTAACTTCTCAATTTGTGGATCCAATGCTTGGTCCTCGCTTTTTTGATATTGGTCTTCATCAGTTTCGTCCTATTCATTCCTTTTATTATCTGAATATTTTATCATATTGGGCATGGTGCCTTGGTACTCTTATGTCTTGGTCTGCGTCAACCTAATCAACTTGCTCAATATAGCTTGGTCTATGCGGTTGAATTGGTGGATACCGAAATGGTAGACGTGGTGGTATCACTGGTATGGTATGTGGTGATTGAAGGACCAAACCTTCAATCAATTCAGTCAGATGCCTTATTGGTTCTTCAAGCTATTTAGCTGCAATTTAATTTCATCATTGTCTCGTTCAAGGACTGTAGTTCATAATTTCTGAATTTTTAATTGGAGACCCATTGAAGAGGATCACGAACTTGCTATTTTCTTGTTTGGTAACACGATGAATAAGACAAGTTAAAATTCGGACGTGGAACTTGCGCTTTGCACCTCTCAAGCACAAAGAAGAGAGAAAAACAAAAGCACCCTGCTAAAGTTTTTCAAAAAACTACCGAAAGCATTCTTAAACTGATGTTAGAAGAATGTAAGATGAAAAGTCATCTCACACACACGTTCTTCAATCCCGCAAGATTGTAAGAACCTTGAATAAAGGAAGAACAATGAAATATAAAGTAAATCACGTTTTTGAAGCAAGAGTTTAGAAAGACTAATAACCAATCTTTATTTTTAGCATAGTAAGCCCTTTAAATAGGCCTTACAATGAGTAAAATTGATAAGGTTAAGGAAAACTAATCCTAATTAAACTAGAGTAAGAATAAGGTTAAGAAATCCTATCCTAACTAAAATAGGAAAACGAATTCTAGTAGGAACAAGATACCAACTAACAATCCTAGTTTGACTAGAATTACAAATATAATCCTTACTAAAACAAAAATTAGATTAATAAGAAATAAGAAATCCCAATCTTTAAGGAAAAGAAATCCTAATCTTAGATGAATTCTTCGATTTTTAACTTTCTTGATCTTGCATCACTTACTCCCTTCCCACCTTGCTCCCCAACCCCCGCCCCACCCGAGGACATGACCTCACTCTTTCTAAGGGGTATTAAGTAATCACTAGCAAAGAGCGAAAACAAATAGATATAAGCTAAGAATTCGAGAGCTTTAAAACTAGGCGCTACTACGAGTACAATAAATCTACCTTGTTTCCAATCTACCACTATGCAAGTAGGGAGTTAAAAAAAATATAGACGATAACTTAAAACTTATGGACTCTAGTTGCAAGTACAGAAAGGCAAGCAAGTGTTGTCTGCCTAGAACAATCAATCCAACTACAGGTAGCCGACGAGGCAACCAAAAATAAAGGTTGCACAACAACAACTACAACAACCCAGTAAAATCTCACAAGTGGGGTGTGGGGAGGTAGTGTGTAGACCTTACCCTTATCCCGAGGGAGTAGAGGGGCTGTTTCTGATAGACCCTGGACTCAAGATCAAAAAGAGACAATATATCATAGAATCAACAGAGAAAACATAAAAATAATGACAACATCATTAGAACCAAAAAATAGATGAAAAACAATAACAATAAGCAGTAAATAAGGTCCGGCACAATGAAAAACTGGAGAATAGTCTGAACACAACATTAAACACTAGCAGTCTAAGACAAAAACTTATCAGACTAGCCTTACACCTGTACAGAGTAGAAAAATGCTCAACTACCTACTAACCTACATCCCTAATGGTCGACCTCCACACCTTCCTATCTATGCTATGTCCTTGGAAATTTGAAGCCACGTCATGTCCTGTCTGATCAGCTCTTCCCAATACTTCTTAGACCGTCCTTAACCTCTTCTCGTACCCGCCAAAACCAACCGCTCTTACCTCCTTATCGGGGCATCTGGGCTTCTCATCCGTACGTGCCCGAACCATTTGAGCCTCGCTTCCTGCATCTTGTCATCCATAGGATAGGAGCCATGCCCACCACCTCCCGAATATCTTCATTCCTAATCTTATCAATCCTAGTGTGCCCGCACATCTACCTCAACATCCTTATTTATGCTATTTTCATCTTCTGGATATGTGAGTTTAGCTGGCCAACACTCAACCCGTCAGCCTAACCACCGCTCTCTAAAACTTACCTTTGAGTGACGGAGGCACATTCTTGTCACACAGGACTCTAGATGCTATTCTCCATTTCATCCACCCCACCCCTATACGGTGTGTGATATCCTCGTCGATCTCCCCATCCCCTTGGATAACTGCCCCTGAATAACTGACCCAAGGTACTTGAAACTGCCTCTCTTGGGGATGACCTGTGATTCAAGCCTCACTTCCATGCCCGCTTCCCTCGGCTCCACGCGGAACTTGCACTCCAGGTATTCCCTCTTAGGCCTGCTCAACTTGAAACCCTTAGACTCAAGGGCCTGTCTCCAGACCACCAGCCTCTCGTTGACACTGTCTTGCGTCTCATCAATCAGAACTATGTCATCAGCGAATAACATACACCATAGCACCTCCCTTAGAATGTGACGTGTCGGTGCGTCCATCACCAAGGCCATATTAAACACAATCAAAGTTTGCCGGCGAGGCAACAGGGAGGAACAGAATCACAGAGTATGCACACAAATATGAATGAGCGAAACAGGAAACAATTGTTCAAGAAAGATGGGGCCTAATTGCAAGTATACAAAACAAGCAAGTGATGTCTCCTAAGCAATTACTCCAACGAGAGGTTGTTGGTAGGGATGGCAATGGGGCGGGGCAGGTTTGAGCTTAACCCACAAAATTTCTAACCCGCCCTGCCCCGCCCCGTGTCAAACCGCCCTGCCCCGCCCCGCACAACTTAATTTTGAAAAAAAAATATATTTTTATCTTTTTTGTCTTTCAGTTAATTTTATTCACAAAGATATAAACATGTAGTGGGGATAACGAGTCCAGACATTACGGAAAATAATGAATTTTATGGCTTTGATTTTATTTTTTTTGAATGAAAAAGTTTGAGACATCAAAATTAACAAGAAAATCTGATATTTTCTTTCCATAAGAACCAGAAACGTTCATACTCAATTTCATTAACAGATTGGATCAATTTTTCTTCCAAATAATGTTAATTTCCAAATGTGAAAGGAGAAAACCCACAACCCGCCTGCCCTGCGTTAGATTTATTTGGAAAAGGTTCAACCCGCCCCACCCCGCACCGCATAATGCCAAACCCGCCCCGCCCTGCATAAGTTCAAATCCGCACCCGCTACGCCGCATTGCCATCCCTAGTTGTCGGCGAGGCAACCAAAACTAACTGATGTAAACACGCTCAACAATTGCCGGCAAGGCAACAGGAAAGAAATGCCCGCAACTACGATTCAAGAAAAATGGAACCTGGATTATAGTTGGAGATGTCCCAATGCACTGCTATTGCTGCCTACCGAACACCATCTCGCCGGTGCTCAAGCCTGGTTAAAGTCGTCTCCGCTGTGGTCACCAAGATAAAAGACAAGTGCACATATCCAACAAAAATAAAAGGAGAGGAAAAAAAGGGGTTTAGGATTTACCTGGTTGCAGCAGTTGCTGCGCAAAAAGGGGGGAGAGGGAGAAATAACAAGGAGAACGCTGGCGGTCTAGGGTTTCTGGGCAAAACGAAGGGTCGAGGGGGTGAAAGAGAAGACGCGGGGAGGTGAAAGAGAAACTGGAAAGAAAGAAAAAGGGGAGAGAAGAGAGGGGTCTGCCTTGGACCCACCACACCTACGCTGGCGACCGGTACCGGGAACGAAAATGGGAAGGGGCGGAAAGGGAGGAAAAGAGAGAGAAGGGAAGAGAAAGAGCGTGGAGAGCCAAAGAAAAGAGAAAATGAGAAGAAAGGGAGGGGGGACCTTACCTGTGCATGCGCTGATGAGAGGGGTTGACGCCGGAAATCGACCGGCGGGTGAGAGAGAGAGAGGGAGAGGGAGGGAGGGAGGGAGGGGGAGAGAGAGAGTGAGAGAGAGAGAGAGCTAGCCCCGTCATTGAAAAGTTCAAAGTTACTACTATTTGGTTCAATTATGCTAAATTCACTGGAATTCCAGTTAGCTTGTAAGAACTGAAGCGCCAAATTCATATGAAAAGACACAGCTTTGTTAATGTATTGAAGCTGTATGTAGTTCTTGAAGGGGAATTATCCTTGAGATAGAAATATGCAGCTGTCAACTTGTATGATATTTTCATCTCTTCCCTAAATAAAGTGAGGAGGATAAACTCAGTAATTTGCTCCTCTATTATGCCCAAGTAATTCTTTTGATCAAGTTTCTTTTTTCTTTTTGGCAGAAATCTAACCTTTTAACGTATGTTTTCCAAGCCTTAGAGGCTTATTTCTAAGCTGTTATCTTTTGGATGTAGCTTGTCCCCTGGAATTCAAGCAGCCATCTGAAGTGATCAATGCATGCAGAAATTTAGCTGCTCCAAGTCCTTCATGTTGTAGCTCGTTAAATGCCTACGTCACAGGGATACAGAAGCAAATGTTGATCACAAATCGGCAAGCAATTTTATGTGCTGCTGTATTTGGTTCTATGTTGCAGAAGGCTGGAGTTATGACAAACGTGTATGAGCTTTGTGATGTTGACTTGAAAGATTTTAGTCTCCAAGGTGATTATTCATTTTGTGATTTTGTCCATGTATCTATGTCTCTTGTTTCGTCGAGCTGATATTTGCGTTCTTTTCACTTGGCTTCTGTTTGCGGTGGAGCAGCGTATGGGCAAGAAGGTACAGATTCTCTTTTAGAGTCCGAGTTTGGAAGTTGATTCGTGTTGTGTAATTAGAGAACACTGAGCTATAGTTTGAATTGTAACTATAATGTGTTATTAAGAAGTATTGGGTGGGTATTACCAATCAAAAATAAAACAAAATTGGCTGGGTGTTCATCAAGCTTAAAAACTGATTAAGAAACTTATGCACTAATATGGATATTGATTATTAGTTGTGGAGACCCCATGAACATCTGATCTGACTCTGGGTCCGGATATCAGTGCATATCTCCAAATGGAAGATTTGCAATTTTAGGTTGAGAAATAGTATTGAAAATATCTTATGAAATTTTGTGTCTTGTACAGCTTAATGATACCCCCTCTTAGTGCTCTACTGCTGCTTTTGTCTGATATGAGAAAAGACACTCAGTTGACCTGCATTCCTGATAGATTCTATGAAATGTTCTTCTCTGTCCACATCTTCTGTTGGAGTGACGTTGGGGGTGGGGGTGGGGGGGAGGAGGTTTGGGACCAGATTGATCATCCCGAACAGAGTGGATCTAGAACTCAGTTGATGCGCATTCTCCATTAATTTCTATGAAATGTTCTGTATCCACATCTCTTCTGTTGTGGGTTTTTGTGTGTGTGTGTTGGGGGGGGGGGGGGGGGGGGGGGGGGGGGGGGGACTACATTGAATTATCCTAACAGTGCGGATCTACTCTAATCAGATTAACAATTTCTTTAAGAGGCTTGTCCGTGGTATCAGAATGTCGTTTTCGATGTCCGAAGTTTAGCCACAAAATCAACAGAGCCATTTCCTTATCTATAAGCATCTCTAGCTATGTACATGCCCCTTAGCATAAGAAGTTAGGATCACGCACTATTTGCACATATTCGGTATGAGAACTTTAAGGTTCTGATTTAGGTTCTTGGGATCTGGAAATTATGTATGTATCTGCTGTTAATGAGAAACAACTTAAAGTTTATAACTCTCTTTGGCTTTAGATTTATATGGAACTGCATGTTACTGTACTGACATTTTGTTGATGGAAGCAGTTTGTGTTTCCAAAGCACAATGCTTATATATTCTTGGTCTAGTTTATACTGATGAAGTTGTTCAAATTAATGAAGCAGGGTGCTTGCTTCGAAGCTTGCCAGCAGATCTGGTGTATGACAATTCAACAGGCTTCAGCTTTACTTGTGACTTAAATGACAATATTGCTGCTCCATGGCCTTCATCATCGTCGGTGACATCCTTGTCTCTTTGTGCTCCTGGTAACTGACTGAAAATTGGCTATCTTTTTTTTGCTGATTCCACAAAAGTCAGGAGAATAAAATGAGGCTTGCTTTTACAGAATACTCTATAGCTAGTGTCTCTGGCTAAATACTGTCTTTTACTGAATCACTTGAATTTGCAGAAATGTCTTTGCCAGCTTTACCAACATCACAGACACTGGGCATTTCTGGTGAGGATCTTTCAGTTCCTAGCTTGTTCTTTTTGCTATTCGTTGCCAATGGCTTTTTTCTTTCCCTTTTTTTTTG